>VMDO01002692.1:0-161632 GCA_007922755.1 Pedetes capensis | reverse complement strand
CACAGTCACACACGGTCATACATGGTCACACATAGTCACACACACAGTCAGTCACACACACAGTCACACAGAGTCACACACACAGTCACACAGTCACACAATCACACACAGTCATGCACACAGTCACACACAGTCACACAGTCATATAATCACACACAGTCACACATGGTCACATACAGTCACATAGTCACACAGTCACACAGTCACACATGATCACACATGGTCACAGAGTCACACAGTCACACAATCACACACAGACACAGTCACACACAGGGTCACACACACAGTCACACAGTCACACACACAGTCACACAGAGTCATACCCACACACAGTCACACACACACAGTCACACACACTCATACATGCAGCCACACGTGTAGACAGTCATGTCTACATGTATATGCAGCCACACAGTCTCACACCCACACTCATACACATAGCCACACATGCAGTCACACACACATAAGCACATGTACAGTCACACACGTGCAGTCGCCACACATGCACGCAGCCACACACAGTCACACACCCACAGTCACAAATGTACACGCGGCCACACACACACACAGTCACATGCACGTGTAAAGGGAGGCACTGCAAACCCACGCCAGCTCAGCCACTAGCCAGCCAGGCCCTGCTGGGCGGCTCGCTCACCGCTGTGCCAGGACCGCCAGCTGGCAAGAGGAAGGGAAGACCTGAGCATGGCACCAGGCCACTCCCGCCCCATCTCCAGGGCTCCAGCAGAAGCTGCAACCCTATCTAAAGCTTCAGGGTATCTTAAACCCAAACAGGGGCTGGGCTGCCACTTGCCCAGCGTGCATGGGACCATGGGTTCCACCCCCAGCACCACAATAGGAGAAGACCACCCATGTGGGTCTCCCACCCTTGCTGAGAAATGCATCACGTCACACAGACAGCAAGGACTTGTGAGCAAAGTTCTCCAGAGCCACAGTCACCAACAAGTGAAGGAGTTTTCCAAAGTCCCTGAGCCCGAAAGGCTGCTTTGAGGCTCTGCAGAGGCCCAAAGGGCTTGAAATGGGTTAAATGAGCCGTCCACAGCATCTCACTTCCTGCCACGGAAACACCGGGGCTATGAGACATCATAACATGTCTAAATGCTTTTCTACGTGGAAGTCCTGGGTTGGTTTGGTTTGGTTTTAGATCCTAGAGAACAGCCCCTGCCCCCAGTGGCCCAGGGACGTCAGTCTGCCCACGAGGTGCCTGGGCGTCACAGGGCCTAGACTCCTAATTAACCCGTTGGCCAACTGGAAGTGTAGCCATAATAGAAGTTAAAAAAAAAAAAACAACAACAACAGAGCTGGGGTGTGGCTCCATGGCAGAGCATGTGCAAGACCTGCATTCCATCCCCAGCACCATCAAAGAACAAAAGGAGTGGGTGCAAAACACAGCACGCGTAGAGATCCGGCTTCTGGGCCACACAACCTCGTCCCTCGCAACCCATTCCTGATTTCACCAACCAACAGTCAGGACGCCCACCACGCGCCGGCTCTGCTCCTACGCTGGCCTCTCACAGGTACCCTGGGGATCTCTGAGTCCCAGGGCGCGGCCTCATCTAAGTGACCTGCGTAGCGAGGTGGAAACCACTCCACAAAGGCCTCCCAACGTCTCACCAACCGCCTACATGCTAGCGTGGGGTCAGCACAAGGAACCAAGGGAGAGGACAAACGTCTCCACCCTCCTCCACCTGGGACCCTACACAAAAGCCCTAAAGAAGCTGCTTCCTAATCCAAGCCCAAACAATTGGCAAAAAGGACCAGGCTGCCAACCACTGCCTTCTGAAGTGGGGTGCTCACCCAGGTCCACCCACCCTGAGCGCCTGGTAGATACTGACAAGCCAGGTGTATGTAGTGGGTGCCAAATACCCCGAAATATCCAAAAAGGCATGAGACCCCGGGAGAGGCCCCTTGGGGCCTGATGGATCCAGGTAACTGGAGCAGGACAGAAAGACAGGACGTGGGAAGGAAGGAGCTTTTCCAGCCTGGACCTTTCCTTTTTTTCTTTTCATCACTGAGAGGCCGGACCCAGGGCCTCACACATGCTTTTGCAAGTGCTCTACGCTGAGCTGCACCCCAGCCCATTTTTTATTTCTTTATTTTGAGTCAGGGTCTCACTAAGCTATGCAGATTTGCCTCTGGCCTCAAACTCACAATCCTCCTGCCTCCGCCTGCCAAGTCGCTGGGATGACAGGCGTGTGCCACCGCAGCTGGCTGGTCAGAGTCTTATGAACCAAGAATTCCAGCACAATCAGAAGAGAAAGGCTGCGGTGGGGAGCACAGAACTGACACTTCCCTGAGAACCTCACCGACTCAGATGACGGACTATGAACTCAGCAGACCCAGGCAATTTCCTACTGAGCAGACCTAGGCAATTTCCTTGTGACTAGATACAATAGAAGCCTGCAGCCATAGCCCTGTGGCATCCAATCCCATCAGATCTCAGAAGATAAACAGGTTCGGCCCTGGTTAGTACTTGGACGGGAGACCGCCTGGGAACACCAGGTACTATAGGCTTGGGAGACGGACCTGGCAACCCACTCCCAAAAATCAATCTGCCATTGAAAACCCTATGAACATCAGAGAAGCACTAATGATAGTGTTTCACCTGTTGTATGTAGGGTTGCTATGAGTCAGATACCAACTCGACAGCACCTAACAACAACAACGAGAAGATATATTAGGAATCGCCTCGACCACTCCCATCCAGGCATTTTAACAGCGCCCCTTCTCCAGTCTGTAAATCTAAACCAGACACCTGCTGGGACCCCACTGAGCAATGTCACTTCAAAAGCCTCAATTCCTACGTATGCCTGCTGTGAAGACGCCTAGAGACACCTCTCTGTAGACACGAGCGCTCACTCTGAAGCTGACCAGTGACGCAGACAGCCGCCCGCCACCAGAGACTGCCTGCTGCTCTCCTCGCCCCCAAGCCTGACTTTCTAGTCTGCAGAGGCTCCTGATTGGTGGCACTGCCCAAAGGCAGGCAGACGACAGACAGAGGCTCTGGGAGCCCAGGCTACAGCCATCTGTCTGCCAGGGCTGAGCCTGGAGGCCACACCACACGGTGTAGGATTCTCCAGAGGGAGGACAGCGACCTCAGACCCCAAGACAAGCACACCTGGGGGCTGGGTCGGAGCGTCAGCCACCCTCTGTGGAGTAGGAGGCTGTGCAGGTGTGCAGGTGCCCGGCGAAGGTACCAGGCAACACACAGCCTCGCTCTGGTCAGGGACAAGGAACCACAGGGCACCAGCTCCTTAAGGACCCATCTCCTCGGTGCGGCAGCCTCTCCCTGGCTCCAGGGGCTGCCATCTGACTGATAGACACCTCAAGACACCATCCTCCAGAGCAGAAGGCTCCTCAGCAGCCGAGAGCCGGGGATGGGGCAGAGCCAGCCATGTGCTAGCTCCTCACCCTGCCTGGCTGAACCCTGGCCTCCCCCACCAGCCTGGGGGACCCCAGGGGCAGGTGGACCACACCGCCCTGTCACCAGCACCTCTACTTACTGCGTGCACAGGGTTGCACTGATCTATGGGGCTCTTAAAATCCGTCCTTAACTCGTCGAAGGCGATGATCTGAAACAGAACACAGAGTCAGCACACTGTGCACAGGTGGGTCAGTGCACCTGCCAAACCTCCCCAGCTCTGCCTCAGGATAATCCCAGGGGAAGGAGAGGGACCAGGGGCGAGGCTGGCCAGGAGCCGCCGCTCTCAGAGCTGGCCATAGCACGTGGGTTCATCTTCTTCTTCTGTCTACTGCATGTGCTTAAAATTGTCCCAGGCAATTTTTTTTTTCAATCTCTTATTCTTTACACAGAGGGAGACAAACCCCACAGGGGTGGAGGCAGGTTGAGATTTAGACAAAGGCACAAAAATTTAAAACTTCAAACCACCACTTCAGCTCTTCTCTTGCAGGAAGGGCTGTTGACTTTTTATTTTGTGTATTTTGGCAGAGACGCTGATTAAATGTAAAATGGTCAGACTCCAGGAGAAAAGGAAGGAAGAAAACCAACACAGCAGTGTTGACAAGAAGAGTCAAAATCCCAAGACGTCTGCAGGCTGGCCAGGCCTGGAAGTCCTGCAGACTCTGGTCCTGAAGCTCATTCTGGACACAGTCTCCACGCTCCCCAGGAGCTGCTGTTCCGTATCTGATGGCAGAGGAGGACGGGGACGGTGGCGCCCAGCCACAGGATCCATGGCTCATCCACAGGGCCCAAATGTGGGAGAAGGTTCTCCGTCCACGTCCAAACCCCAGCCACCCATCTGCCCCGCGGCACACTGAACAATGGGACAGGCAGTGTTCGGCCAAGGACTGTCCTCTCTTGGGGGCAGAGGCCTTCTGAAGGCTCAGCAAAGGCCCCCAGGGCTGTGGTTTGTGGCTGGAGTGTCCTGGGAGGCCAGGAGTTGGAGCTGGTCTGTGGGGGTGGGGGGTGGGGCGCCTGCCAGGAGGTGATGGGAGCCTGAGGAGTGGGGCCAAGTGCAAGGAAGCAGGTCACTAGGGGCAAGCCTTGGAGGGGATGTGGGGACACCAGCCCTTCCTCTCCTGTGTCTGTATTTTTTTCCCCCAGTACTAGGGAGTTGAACCCAGGGCCTCACACATGCTTTTCGCAAGAGTTCAACCACTGGGCTGCTTTCTGAGCCCATTTATCACTTTGTGTTTCGAGACAGGGTCTTGCTAAGTTGCCTAGGCTGCCTCTGGCCTCAAACCTGCGATCCTCCTGCCTGTGCCTCCGGAGGCACTGGGATTAAAGGTGTGGCCACCATACCCAGACTCCCTTCATTTTTATTTTTTGTTTGGCTTCCCAGCACCATGCGGTGAGCAGCCCCTCCACCTTACCGTACTCTGCATGATGTACTGAGCTGCCACAGGACCCAAGTACCACGGGCTGAAACCTCTGAAACCATCAGCTACAATGAACTTCTGCTTATAGCTGCTTATCTCAGGCACCGGTATCTTGTCACGGCAATGGAAGGTGGACTAACACAGACCCTGAACATTAGTGGGTGCAACCAGCTCCCCACGGAGACTCAACCCAGGGGGCCCCCGAACGCATAGCAGAATTACCGAAGCACGGAAGCCAGCTGAGAACCCTGAGGGTCCCCCACTCAGCCACTCTGGGCTGAAAGTACCAGGGGAGGAGAGCAACCCTCCCCGCAGAGCAGTGCGACCACAGCAGCCCAGCACCATCCTGGTCCCTGTCGGCCGGCAGGACCAGAGGACAACTTGGGCATCCCGGCCTGTGGACACATCTCTGAGTCACTGTTTGCTGGTCGATTAATTCTCCAGCCTGTCCTCCAGCCCTTGGTACGAGAAGCTCAGCGCTTGCTGACTCTGCTCACTCTGTTTCTGGACCCCGAGCTGATCGCTGCTTCCCTTCACCGAAGCTCCTGCCACAGCCAAAGCCAGGGCAAGCTGACCACGGCCTGCAGTCCACATCCAGCCTGCCACCTACTTCCACACAACCTGTGGGCTGAGAATGGATCTCACAGTTTTTAAAGAGTTGAAAAATATCAGAAAGAGAATATTTTGTGACTTATAAAATTATCTTAAATTCAAATATCAGTGTCCTTAGTTTTATTGAAACTCCATCTACTCCTTTCTTTGTCTATGATGCTTTTTCACTGCAGTGGCGGAGTACACACAACATGTCCTACAAAGCCCAAAACACCCACCATCCACCTTTTGCAGAAGAAATTTGCTCACCCCTGGCCATTCTCTTATTTGCCCCCTGGAGCTGTGTTGTCCCATACAGTGGCCACAAGCCACACGTGGTACTTAGGTTTAAATTTGTATTAATCAAGTTTAAAACTCAGTTAGCAGTCATATTTCAATTGTCAAAAACTCCATCTGTCTCATCACTATCAAGCAGCCCAGGAATCAAATGGTTCAACCCCACAGCAATTTCTACTGGGCAGCACTGTGATCCGCGTGCACAGAGCGACCCACTCTTCCGCAAGGAGCCCTCGGATATCACCAGCCATCATGGCCCCAGCATCCTTCCCCCAAGCCAAATCTCTCCAGCCATTGTGTATCCAAACTGGCACTGACCCCCCCATGGCTCTGATTGCTGCCCACCCTGAAATGGGACCGTCAGACACGAACGCCACACGTGAGATAGGACTGGCTGCACAGGGTGCGAGTGCCTCTCACCTCCTGTGCCCCGCAGCCTGCGCCTC
The DNA here is from genome assembly GCA_007922755.1 of Pedetes capensis. Lineage (NCBI taxonomy): Eukaryota > Metazoa > Chordata > Mammalia > Rodentia > Pedetidae > Pedetes > Pedetes capensis. The sequence continues at coordinate 155,441 of VMDO01002692.1, read as the reverse complement.
TGTGGGTACAGCCTGACGGCATCGCGTCTCCTAAGGCCATATCCCATCCCTTGCTTTGCAGTGAACTTGTGCCCTGGAAGAGCCTGGGCTCAGTTAAGCTCAGTCCCCCTCAGTCTGCATGGGCTGCGTGGGGTTTGGGGGCCAGAGAGCAAGAACTGACCTTCACCCTAGTCCCTCCTTCCTGTTCCTTCTGGTCCACCAGCCCCGTCTTCAGAGACCAGATCTGACTCCCAACTACAGATCCTGATAAACACAATGCCCTCAACATCCAAGTCCCCTTCCCCTGACGGCAGCGTCAGCCAGGCCCGACCAAGGAAGGCCCTGAGCACATCATCCCAGCTCCTTCGAGGTCGGTGCCAACATTTCTTTGCCTGTCGTCTACCCAGTGAGGAAGACAGCTCGCTGCACTCTGTCCTACGTCCTGGCCCTGGCCCTGTGCCTGTGCCCATGTCCTGTCCGAGCACACGTGGGTGGGCGTCCTTCAAGCCTTTGTCCTGCTGCTTGACTTCACCGTTGCCAGAATGGCCACCCTTCTTGCAAAGACCCTGGGCCACCCACTGGAGACACGACACGGCTCCCACCCTCCCCACGTTCCCTGTCTGGTGGGGTACACAGGCCTGTAAACAATTAAAATGAAAGATAATTAAAATATGACTGCTGAGTTTTGAACTTGATTAATACAAACTTAAATGTAAGTAGCTACGTGTGGCTTGTGGCCACTGTATGGGACAACACAGCTCCAGGGGGCAAATAAGAGAATGGCCAGGGGTCAGCAAATTTCTTCTACAAAAGGTGGATGGTGGGTGTTTGGGCTTTGTGGGACGTGTCAGCTGAACTCTGCCACTGCAGTGAAAAAGCAGCATAGACAAAGAAAGAAGTAGACCGAGTTTCAATAAAACTATGGGCATCACACAGGCGATGAGAGCCAGACTTGACCGACACTCCTCACCGCACACTAGGCAGTGGCTCCTGAGGGACGGGGTAAGGCAACTTCCTCAGGATTTATAGCTAGGAGTGGAACTACTTGGACACAGGGTTCGTGTCTGACCATCACCCTGTGGCTGCACTGCAGTCTGGTCATGGTCACCAAGGAGCCCAAAGCCCCACGGACACAGGGTGGCCTCTGGCTCTCTGGCTTTTGCCATCCAAGAGGCAGAGTGTAATCTCTTTACTATTCTGATCACACTTCCCCAGGGCCACCCAGAGCATCACTCCTCTGTCCACCCTCAGAGGGGCAGCCGCTGGCTTTGCCTCTTAAATTGAGAGTATTATTGGAATGTTGTAGCATGAACGGTCTTTCCATTTTTTTGCTATTATTAGGTGCCGTCAAGTTGGGTCCAACTCCCAGCAATCCTATGCACAACAAAACAAAGCACTTCCCCACTCTGTGCCAGGCACACACTCTTTTTTATGTTTAAGCCCATGTTCCAGCCACGTGTCGATCCATCTAGTTGAGGGTCTTCCCGTTTTTCATTGACCTGCCACGCTCCCAAACACGATGTCCTTCTCCAGGGATTGGTCCCTCCTGACTTCATGTCCAAAATACGTAGGACACAGTCTAGCCATCCTTGCCTCCAAGGAGCACCCTGGCTGCACTTCTTCTAGGACACCTTAGGTACCATCTGTCATCTGCCACCTGGTGATCAGTTACTCTGGCTGCAGCGTCCTTCAATGAATGAAAATCAGTTTCATCCATTTTTGCTTCAGGTTTGGTAGTTTTTAAACTCTTATTTAAGAGCTTCTTCCTTGACCCTAGAACACCAAGACAGGCTCTAACCCTGCTTTCTATTTTGTTGCTGAGAGCTGGGGACACTGATTGGTCCTCCTCGTCCTCAGATGCCAGTGTCTGGGGCTGTGCTGGGCCAGCTCCACCCGACAGCCTCATTCCCTGCATATTTAATGTGTACTCACTATGCACAGGCCTGTGTGAACCACGCGCCAGGGAGGTAAAAACAACCACACAAATGTTTGGGTGGCCCGGGAAGAACCCAGGCAGGACCCTGGCCCTGTGGGCCTAGAATTCCTTCCCCATCTAGCAGAATTTGCACTAGGACTTGGGTTGCAGCCTCTAACATTCAGGTCCTCAAACCCAAATGCGGAGCCAAGTTCGAAGAAAAAGCCCATGAGGCCAGGCACAGTGGCGCATACCTGTAATCCCGCAACTCAGGAGGCTGAGGCAGGAGGATCCCAGGGTTGAGGCCAGAGACTACCTACACAATATAGCGAGACCCTGTCTCAAGATGGAAATTTTTAAAAAATGAGCTGGAGTGCAGCTCAGTGGTAGAGCACTTGCAAAGTATATATGAGCCCTGGGTGCAGTTTCCAAGTACCACAAAGAAAAAGAAGAAGAAAATGTCTGTGAGATGCAGTGGGTTCAGCCCTGTGCTGCGCCCGTCAGATGGGCCGCTCCTCGCAGAGCTGTGTGGGTGGGCCGTGCCTCCAAGTCCACACACTCCACCAGCGGCAGCGAGGGCTGAGCTGCGGCTCTGCGGAAGCCAACGCGGGCTCCCACGGTGAGAGAGACCCCTGCCAGGGGGCCACCAAGCACCCTAAGATTTTCCTAAATGGCCCCACCTGTTTTGAGATGTGTGAGGAGGCACGTGTTGTAAGTTTATTACTCAGCACACCAGTGGGGGGGCAGCAATCGCAGTGCCATTAGAGTCAATCCAAAGGCGTGACCTGCTGGGCGGCGGGTCCTCTCCATGTGCCCCCAGCTTCTCCACGTTGGCTGTCCACCTGCCAGAGACAGACACGCAGCTGGGCTGGGGGGGAAGCCAGTCAGGGGGAGTCTGGAATAGAGTGCCCTGGCTCTGCCCTCTGCTGTGTGATTCTGGCCATCCCTGAGCCTCAGTTCCCCCACATGCAACATGAGCACATTGAACGGGACCAGCGTTTCTGCACACAGGACGGAGATGGTAAATAACCAGTCTAAATGCAGACGCAAATGGGCACGTGGCTTGTGAATGCCGTTAAACACCACCGGTCTCCCTGAAGAGTCCCCAGCACGGGGCCAGAAATATCCCTCACGTTGCCAAGGGCAAGAGATTATCTGATTTATGAATTAAACATGGGCCGTGCCTCCCCCCTGCCTCCCCCTGTTGCTTCCTGCCTTTCGCCATTTTGGTCCTTGTTAACTCCTTCAGGGAAGGGTGACTGGACAAAGAATCTGCCTCGGCGTGAATTCCTCCTCGCGGGCCAAGCGAGGCGAGGGCTGGGAAGCATGCGCCCTCGAGATGCGCTTCTCTTTGGATCTGCGGGTACAAGGGATGGAAATGCGCTCTGGCCACAGTGGGTGCTGGCCAGACCCATGACGGGCCTCGTGGGCTGAGCCTGCTTGGAGCTGGGATCTGGGGTGTCCTGCAGAGGCCGGGACTGAGCTCTGGTCTCCCGCCTGGGGTGCTGTTGGAGGCTGTGGAACCCTTAGGTGGGGCCCAGCGGGAAGGAAGTGGGTCCCTGGGGATGTGACCTTGGAGGGGATGCTGGGACCTGGTCTTTCCTGTATCTGTCTTTGCTCCGGCCACTGTGAAGCCACGGGTTCATGCCACGCTGCCACTGGGCCACCAAAGCACCTGGAAAGTGACCACCGCCTGAAACCCCTGCAACCATGAACCAGAATGAACCTTCCCTCCTGAAGGCATTCACCTCAGTGTCCCTGTGGAGGGACGGGAAGCTGACCCAACCCTGCCCTGGACACGGCCCAGGCCTCCCCCCACACTGGAGATAGCCACGTCAGGAGCCCAGAGACCTTGCTGCCCACACAGAGGCAGGCACCACAGGCCATGGGCCTTCCTCGGCGTTCTCACAGGCACAGGACCCAAGCAGCGCTGAGCAGAGGACCAGGGCAGAGGTGGCCAAGCGCGTCTCTCTGAACCTGCTGGGCTGCCCCCCCACTCTGGGGCCCCAGGACCCACTGCAACACCAGGCAATGACCAGACACCAAACAAGCGAGACCAGGGAAGTGACTCAGGAAGCGAAAGAAACAGGGGGCATGGGGGGGGGGGAGAAGAGGAGGAGCTGATAGAGGAGGAGGAGGAGGAGGAGGAGGAGGAGGAGGGGAGGAGGGAGAGGGGGAAGAGGAGGAAGAGGAGCAGGCCATCTTCCGGGCCCCTCCCTCCTCCTGTGCCTTTTAAATCAAAGGCACCTCACTCAGAGGAGGCAAAGGCAGCTGCGCACCGTCCACGGCACCAGGTGGAGAGGCGGCTCCTCCACTGCCCACGCCACCCTCTCCAGGATCCAGCCTGAGCCACGCAGGTGTACTGGGAGCCTGGAGCCACCGCCCTCTCCTGCTCCTGCTCGGGTGTGGGCTCAGCTGCCCACACACCACTTGCCTGAGAGGATTTTCAGGATGGACATTTGCATAGGCCTCTCGGTTTCTTGGGAGACCTTTAAACTTGGACGTGTCCTGCCACTGTGCAAAGCCTCACCCTCTAGCGGCAGTCAGTGGCCATCCCAGCAAGGTAAAGAGAAAACCTGCCTTGGAGTAGTCAGGTGCCAATATCTGGGGCTGTGCTGGGCCAACTCACACCCCACGGCCTCCTTCGCTGCATATTTAATGTGCACCTACTATGTGTGGGCCTGTGTGAGCCACGTGCCAAGGAGGTAAAAACAACTGGGCAAGTGTTTGGGTGGCCCAGGAAGAACCCGGGCAGGACTCTGTCCCTGAGGGCCTAGAATTCCTTTCCCCATCTAGATTTCCCTTCTGCCTGTCACCTCAGGTCACCAGCCTCTTACCTCAGTGCGTCAGGCTGTCCACCCGCCACAGCTTCTGTCCTCAGCTAATCTGTGTGTGGATCTAGGACTACGGGAGATCATAAATACCAACCACATCCTTCAAAACTCTCTCTACCCACGGACACCAGGAGCCTGAAACAATTTCACAGAAGGGACCGCAGAGGCACAGCAGGACCAGGCAAGGAACCCGGGGGCCACCCACCTGGAATCCGTCCTGCTCCAGCCACTTCCTGTCTGGGCCTCCAAGGCCTCCTCTGCAGAACAGACCTGAGAATGGCGTCTTCCTAACAGGGAAGATCTGACAAGATGCCGCCGTCAGCACCGCGCCTGCTGCAGTGCGGTGCCCGCCACCATGGGCGCCTGTCCTGGCTCCCCAGGACAGAGCTTCAGCTCAGTGAGCCAGTGATATGGACAGCCCCATGTCCCGCCTCCTTTAACCAGCCTCCCAGGGCAGGAAGGACATTCCAAGCACCACAGACGCTCCCTGGAGACTCAGGCACGAAGTGAGCGAACCTCTGGTCAGGATCCCTTCCCCTACCCGCCACCCCCAATTAGCAACAATGTGTGAGAGGAGGAAAGCCTCGGCCTCCCCAGCTTCCCAAACACAGCTCAGACTCCACAGCTCATCAGCTCCTGGCCTCAAGGAGGAAGCGGAGGGGAGATGAGACACGGCGGAGAGGCCGAGCCACTGTCCAGCGTGGACTCAGGGTCCCCTCTCCTCCCACTCCTGAAGAAGCAAAGACCAACGCCAGAGTCTCCACCAACACCCTGCCTACCTTGCTGTTAACACCATGGGGACAGGAGGTGCCTGGAAGGCCGGGGATGTGGCCTTTATCCCCACCCCAGACAGAGACGCCTGCAGCCATACCACCGTGGCGTCCGATCCTGTCAGATCTCGGAAGCTAAGCAGGGTCAGCCTGGTTAGTCCTTGGATGGGAGGCCACCTGGGAACACCAGGTGCTGTAGGCTGGGGAGAAGGACCCGGTAGACCCCTCCTAAAAAACAATCAGCCACTGAAAACCGTATGAAGCACTAACAAGAATGTTTCATCTGTTGTACACAGGGTTGCTATGAGTCAGACACCGACGCACCTAACAACAACAAGGACAGAGACGCTGAGGAGCTAGAATGGGTGAAGGACACAAAAGAGAGAAAAGAAAGCGTGTTGTGGGCAGAGGCCGGGCTGGGGAGTCCGGCGTCCCTCCCCTGGAAATGCACCAGAGCTCACCGCGGCCCCTGGACACGGCCCAAGCTGCCAGAGCAGAGGCCTGTGGGATTTGTCCTCTTAGCAGGACACACTCCCACTCCTCCAAGCTGCAGGACACCAGTCGGTCAGTCGCCTGGTGTGAACCTGGGCTGGAGGAGGAGCCGAGAGCTGCCCTCTGGGCTCTGCCCCTAAATAGCTGCGTGGCCTCGGCACGTGGCTTTCTGGCTCAGGGTAAAAGGACCATCATTTCCAAACAAGAAGACAGAACCCGACCATCTCAGGACTCCGGGTTCCGGGACTGTGCGATCACATGGCTCCAGCCCCTCCTTCCATGTGAGACAAACTCAAAGACAACAAAGCAGCCAACGGAGACCACCCCACCCAGCAGCACCCACAGCAGAGGTACAGCACTGTCAGTGGACACCGCGCCCGGAAGCCATGGCCCCAACGCCAAACCACTTAATATCTCGGGTTTTTGTTCAGAGTGTGTGTGTGTGTGTGTGTGTGTGTGTGTGTGTGTGGTACTGGGGTTTGAACCCAGGGCCTGGCACCTGCATGCTTTGCAAATGCTGGACCACTAAGCTGTGCCCTCAGCCCATTTTTTTACTTTTTGAGACAGGATCTCGCTAAGTTACACAAAGTGCCTCTGGTCTTGAACTTGCGATCCTCCTGCCTCTGCCTCCTGAGTCGCTGGGATGACACGCATGCGCCACAGCGCCTGGCAATCCCCATGGTGTTTTGATAGAAGGGAACCTGGAGGAGCAAATGGACTAAGGAGCAGCTCCCAGCAGCCTCCAGGCTTTGTGTGTGGTTTGGGCCTGGTGCCCACATCTCTGGCCAACGGCCAGCTGTGCGGTGTCACGCCAGGGGCAACATCTACCCTGGCACTCCACTGTCCCCCACTCAGCCCCACAGGATTCAAGCCCACAAGGCCCACACTCCTCCTACAGCCCTTTCCCTCAGCTTTACTAATCGTGTCACCCCAAGCATTATCCACACCATCCTCTGGCTGCTTCAGAATGGTCCCCAGATGGTGAAAAGGAGCTTATTTTAACAGACGTGCAGCCAGCAGCCCAGCTCCGGACCCTAACATCGCCTCTCCCCTCAGGATACAGATAACACTGTCTCCCATTTGCTGAGCAAAATACTCCATACAGCGGCAAGGCTGCCTACTTTGCCAGTTATCAGAGAGTGGGCCCCAGGGGCAGGAGCGCCATCACCAGGTACAGACTGCCCTTAGGAGGCTCCTCCTGCCTGGCCCTGAGTGAGGCACCCCTGCTCAGCACGAGCACATGAGGCCACGGTGGCCCGGGGCAGGGAGTCTACTGCCAAGAGGCAGGTCAGGAGAGGAGAGTCAGGGGTCTTCGTGCTGCTCATCCTACACAACCTGGGGCTGGCTGGGCTGGGGGGACACCAAGCCAGTGAGAAACCCTTTTCCTTATTCCTGGTCACACGAGAGTCACTCCACCTGGGCAGCTGTGAGCTTTCCTCAGGTCCTGCAAAGCCCTGGCCTACGTGGACGCTGTAAGGCTGCAGGCTCCAGGGGGGACACGTCATAGAACCACACTGCTGCCTCAAGTCCCACACGAGAAGCTGGACACTTAGCCAAGGGCCAGGGGGCAGCCATCACCTCACAGGGGCATAGCTGAGGCCAGGAGTCCAGGGAATCAGTCCCAGCCAGAGCACTGCTGCCCCTCAGCGACCCGCACATGTTGGTAAATAAGATCTAGCCAAGGGCCAGGGGGCAGCCATCGCCTCACAGGGAAGTAGCCAGGGCCTGGAGTCCAGGGAATGGGTCCAAGCCAGAGCACTGCTGCCCTCAGCGACCCGCACATGTTGGTAACTAAGATCTAGCCAAGGGCCAGGGGGCAGCCATCGCCTCACAGGGGCATAGCTGAGGCCTGGAGTCCAGGGAATCGGTCCCAGCCAGAGCACTGCTGCCCTCAGCGACCCGCACATGTTGGTAACTAAGATCTTCTCCCACGATGCACGTGCAGGTAACACATCCAAGTGTCTGTGCCAAGCACACTCTGCAGAGAAAAGCTCACCATCCCCTAATACGGGCTAGGGGCCAGGCTAAAGGGAAAGGCAGACAGCCTGGCGTGACGACCCGTCATTGTCTGGTCACCACAAGCCCGCCCTGTGCCGTTCCAGTCTGATCTGCAACTCTGAGCACAGTCTCGGGTGGTGACCCAGGGCCTAGCCCACTTCTGGGGATCAGCGGGGACCTGGAGACTCGGCCATGCTTAACCAGTGACACCCGGCCAGGGAGACTCTGCGGTGGAAAGAGTGACTCAAGGGCCGAGACCAGAACCTGGCTATTCTGCTTTTTCAAGCCTTACGTTCTAGACTTTTCCTCTGTTCTGTGGCCAGACTCATCCTTCTCTTTCCAGAAATCCCTCCTTTGTTCAAAGTGGCCAGACCGATACTGACACACTGCCTCCACACATGTGGGGTCGCCCTGCCGCTGGACTCACTCTGGCCTCGAGCAGGCACCAGCTGCTGAAGACATGCTGTCTGGTGAGGGGGAGCCAAGCACCCAAGACCCACACTGCCCGGAAGGGAGGCTTATGCCCACAGCTGCTCTAAGAAGCCTTGAGAAAGGCAGGCTCAGAGGTTTATGCCCACAGCGGCTCCTTGCCTCTTTCTTCCCAGTGCAGACTCCAACTCCAAGCGCTCTGCTCCAACAGGTCTTTATTGTTTTGTCTGTCCGGGTCGATGGAATGGACCCAGACTGCTCCATGTACCGCCCTTATATACGCTCCAGGGGCTAGCCAAGGACCAATCAGAGGCAGTCACCCCATACAGGTTTTGGCCAATCAGGGGGGATATGCAAACTTGGTTTTGTAAAAGTAGCCAATCAGGCATGGTTCCTGAACGGTCCAATCAGGAGCCGTTTGGTCTTTGGAAACAACCATTGGTGTTGAGGGATCTGAGGAAAGGGATTGGATGCCAGTGCCATCTTTAGAAGCTTGCCGCCCAGGGGTTCCCAGATGTAGGGGAACGGTTACTGCCTGGGGAACAAGCCTCAGACCTCCGAGTGGGCCTAGATAGGCCCCAGGGCAAACTGCCTCTCTAGGCAGTGCCTTACACACACAGCCTGACACTGAGCACCCAGGGAGGAGAAGAGACACAGCTGCGGACAGTGGCCACACCTGAGATCCCAGCACTCGGGAGGCGGAAGCTGGAGGATCGAAACAAGTTCAAAGCCAGCGTGAGCCACACAGTGAGACCCTCTCAGGAGGGCAGGTGGACAGGCAGGCAGGCCACAGGGAGGTCTGCTGAGTGCCCCCGCAGCAGCGCCAGCCCCTTCTACAGCGTGAACAGCACATCTGCTTCACTGGCCTCTGCTCAACTCCCGTCGCTCTCCAGAGCCTCCAGGAAAAACTGTCCCGGGACCTGTCACATCCCAGCAATAATGACGTGGCTTCAAGTCCAGGCTTACGATAACAAAGCCACACTCAGACCGTCCCTGTGCCCATACCACTCACACCCTCCCCCTCAGGGGCCCGGGTCTGCTCCCTGCCTTCCTTCCACTGCATCCTCATGAAAGGGCCAACAGCAGCTCGAAGCCCCTGCAACTCAGAACCCACATCAAAAGAGGGCACCATGGCCCACTCTGCTCCCTGCCAATGACCCCTGACCGTGGGAACAAGTCTGCTACAGACTTACCCCCGCCCAAGGCTTCGCTGTGGCAGAATGTGGCCACAGAGAAAGCAAAGAAACAGGAAGCAGGATCGTCTGCAGATCGGTTTGGCACAGGATCTAGAAACGGTTGGCACAACCTGGGTTCTCTTGGGCCCTGGTGTGCCTATTGCTGCCACAAAGCCCTGTGGTTCACAGGCCCTTGGGGCAGACACAGACCCCCAGATCTGTGGCTCCAAGCCCCCTCACACACACACACACACACACACATGTTCAAAGGTGTCCAGCCTCCACCAGTGCAGAGTGGCACCCTGGGACCCATCTGTACACACACACCCCTGCATCCAGTCCCTGAACCCTCAAATCCCACCTCCCCATCTCCACATTCTAGAGTCTAGCCAATCATTTAACTCCTTCCATGACCCCAACCTTCAACGCAGTTGCTAATTCCTTTTCTTAAGAAAGTTCGCACAACACATTTAAATTTTTTTAATCCAAGATACAAATGTCTCTATTACACGGGGCCATCTGGACTGCCACTGCTGGCTGGCTATGTTGCCATCGACTTTTTTTTTAGAGTTTATGAATCAGTTACCAATAAGGAAAAAGAAGTTAGTGCCAAGACTCTGCTCTCCTCCTCTGCATTTTTCCCCAGCTGGAGAAATGGATCCCATAGTCAAAATGGACCATGTGAGCCCCAAAACAGTAAAGATGCCGAGGACTAACGCTCTAGAAACGCCAGCCCATGGTTCTGGACACCGCGGAGGTGGAGGTGGAGGCTCCCAGGTCTGGAGCCCACCATCCGCTTAGCAATGCCGGGTGGCCTGCGACAGACCCAAGCATGAGCAGAGAAGGCAGGAGAGCAGGTCAAAGGCAGCAGAGGAAAAAGGAACAGGGAAGGCAGGAGAGAGAGGGAGAAGTGAGCGGCCTGGGCTCCCCCACGCCAGGACCCACCAACACCCATGGACTTCTGACATAGCACAGGGACCCTGCAGGATGGCAGTACAGAGCCTCGGCCACTGGACGCACAACATAAAGAAAACAGTGAAGGGGAAGCCACAACCCACAAACGGGGCTGAGGCGCACAGACAGGGCCAACTCCGGGGCCTGGCGTGTGAAGGGGTCCCACGAAGGGGACTCAGTGGCCCACCTGGCCGGACCCGCCCTGACCCTGCACGCGTGGCTTTTACACACTGCAAAGGGTGGTTCTGGCCAGACGGCCTCCTGACAGGGCAGCTCCGGGCCTCACTCCCCCTCGGGAGTGGGCAGGGGCAGGGGTGGGAGCCTCCCCACAGCCTCAGGTGACATGCAAACGCTGGCTGGATAAATGCGTCTGGCTGCTCCCACTGAGGCATTTCGCCGGCACCGTGTCCACGGCCAGTGGGCACAGGAACCTTCCCCACCTGCCGCCCCCACCCGCCCCACCCAGGAGGAGAGGGAAGCAAATTCTACCCCCAAAACACGCGGCAGTGCAGGGGTGGGACTTGCATTGCTATAGATTGTTTTTGTGGCAGTGGTATTCGTATGAGAGAGAGACAGAGAGAGAGGGAGAGAGAGAGGGAGGGAGAGAGAGAGAGATTACCTTTTCACAAATCTGGTTGGCTTTTAAAAAAACCTCTTTTGTGACTCAAGGCAGCTTAAAGAAACTAGAAAATGAAGTCGTCCTCCAAACTGTCCCCCTGCAGCTGACAGCCTGCTAGTTTCCACCCCCCAGCAGTCACCAGCATAGGGGCAAAACGAAGCAGGAGGCCCCTGCTCCATCAGCCCGGGTAAGGCTGCCCGGTCCACCCCACCTCCCACCCCAGGAGCCCCAGGGGCACGCAGGACCACTGCTCTGAGTCCAGAGCAGGAATGCAGACCAGCTGTCCATGAATAACATTTTTGGCAAGAGACCCTTTGTTCTTAAAAGCAGGTGCTCATCTCAGCCCTCATACACACCACACCCTCAGCCCTAAAATCATGGAAACAGAGCCAATCTCTCCCTGGTGAAGTCTCCTGGGAGAAATGACCAATTGTGGTCATGCAATGAACTCCCTGGCACAGTCCAAAAGCTGTCTCTTGGGTCCCTGTTTGAGGACCATGTTTGACTAATGCTTAATGCTAAGTCCTAAGTAAGGATTTTATAACTGTTTTATCCACTTAAAAGACTCGGAAATTCCAAGTAATGTAGTAAAACAAACCAGATACTTAAGCAAATGCACCAGTCTGGATGTCTGGGCATCCAAGAGCAGACAGCCAGGAGGCATGCTATGGATTGGATAGGAAACGTCCCCCAAAGGCTCACTTGGGGGTGCTATTTCAGGAGGTTCTTTAGGAACCTCCTCTTCAGGAGGAGCTTTAGGAGCTGGGGCCTCGGTGGGGGAAGGAGGTCACTGAGGCACATCCCTGGGGGCTGTATCTTGTCCTGCACCCTCTCACTTCTTCTTTCTGTTTTCTGGCCTCCATGAGGTGAGCTCTCTGCTCTGCCACGTCCTCCCTGCTGTGACCAATGAACCGTCTGAAACCATGAGCCAAAACCAATCTTTGCCCCCTTAAACTGTGTCTCTCAAGTATTTGGTCACAGCAATGAAAGTCTAACAGGCGGCAACAAGGGGGGCCAGAGGGGTCAGGAAAAAGCAGAGTTGGCGCACAAAGACTAGGACCAAGAGAGTATCTACTTGTAAAAAAACTTAACCATCGAATAACCACTCGATCCTGAAATTCCACTTCTGGACGGGTGCACATGAGAACTAGCAGCAAGACTCCAACAGACATTTGTACACCAGGCTCACAGCAGCATTCTTCACGACGGCCCAGAGACAGAAGCAAAACAGCATGTGACTCAGGATTCTCCAAAGGAACGGAACCAAGAGAACACACGTGTGTAACTGGAAGAGCCTCACAAGGTCAGGGCTGGACAGTCCCACGATGGCCACCTGAAGAACAGAGAGCCAGAGAAACCGGCTGCTGCTCCATCTAAGGGGCAGGAAGCCTCAGAACAAGAGACCAGCATTGCAGCCCCAGTCCAAGGCTGGATGTCTGGGCCCCAGACCCCTAGAGAGTCTCTGGGGCAAATCTGTGTTCAAAGGCTGTATGATGTAATCTGGCATCTGATGTCCATGGGCAATGGCAGCAGCAAAAGTAAAAAATAAAAATAAAAATAAATAAAAGGCGCCATTCAAGAAGAGTCAAATGTGTGCAAGGCACAGTGGCACACATTTGTAATCCAAGTAATTCGGGAAGCTGAGGCAGGAGGGCCACAGGTTCAAGACCAGAGGCAGCCTGTGCAGCTGAGACCCTGTTGCAGACACTGTTTCTTCTCATTTTGAGCTGTGCCACATCAGCAAAAGGAGGTCCCAGGGGCTTTACCCCATTCCCATCATTAAGGTTGACTCTAAGGAGGCAACTCTTCCCCAGTTGTTTCTTGAATGCCTTCCAGCCTGGGGGGCTCATTTTCCAGCACTCCATTTGACAGTGCTTGTCTCCTATTCATAGGATTTTCGATGGCTGATTGTTTTAAGAGTGGGCTGCCAGGTCCTTCTCCCTAGTCTGTCTACGTCTGGAAGCTCAGCTGAAACCTGCCCATGATGGGTGGCCCTGCTCGTATCTGAGATACCAGTAGCGTAGCTTTCAGCATCACAGCAACATGCAAGCCCCCACAGCACGACAAGCTGACTGACACATGGGGGACCACACCCCTAAACTCCAAGAATGCTTCCGTCAGATCAGAACGGCCCTGCTGGCCATCAGGGAACCTGCAGAGCCACATGAAGGTGCCTGAGGACACGGGTTGAACCTGCAGATGTGCCAGCAACCCACCTGAGGCTGTGGTGGAATAGGAGCTTACCATTGGCCAATGTGAACAGAGTTGTAACGATGAAACCAGAGCTACACAGTAAAAGAACATGGAGAATCCAGATTCAAGAAGGGAGATGCCTTTCCTTGTGGCAAGAGGAATAAACATGCACCCCCACCAGACAACCCCTACCTGGGGTGCTGGGGTGCTTTGGTAGCTCCCTACAAGCAGTGTCCTCCACCCCATGAGATCCCATGCCAAGCATTCCACCCCCAAACCCTGGAGCAGAGATCCTCCTAACCGTGACCCCCAAGTCTTTTAATGCCTCGTACGCTGTGTGCGGCCTCATTAGTCTATCAGCCCACCATTGACTTACACAGCTTTGCTGGTGTTTTACGTGGTGGCTTTATTTTAACATATGTAAGCGAGTCTTACGTTGTCTCTTTCTCTGCCAAATTAAAAGCATGTGTCAGCCTCACCATTAGGTTCTACATTGTTATTCAGAGACCAATTCAGGATTTAACTGTGCACTTGTAGTTTGTGGTGATCTTTATGGAAGTTAATCGGGTTCTGAGTCCCAGGCATCCATGTGAAGACATGGACGCTCTGGCTGTGAACGGCCCAAGATGGTAGCCATTGCGGATCCCACAAACCTGAGGTTGCAGTGCGTGGCGTGACCCACTGCCTGGCAGGAGGGACTTGGTGCCTCTGCTGTTGGCACCACTCAGGTTCCTTCTGAGGATCCTCCAGCTACCAGAGGGGAAGTAACTTAGAAGCCATCTGAACTGCAAGCATGGCAGCTACAGTCAACATGGGCTGGAGTCTAGCATCTGCCTCCTCTAAGACCATCGACACCTTGTCATCGAGGGACAAGAGAGCGGTGTGTTCATAATCACCGTCATCAAAAGCAGGTACCACACACACCCAATGGGCTCTCTTCTTTACAGCACTCAACCCCGTGATGCTGGAGAGACCAGCATGCCACCCCGCTGCAGCCCCAACACCATCCTCACGCGTGGACATGCACCTGGGCTGTGGCCAGAGTCTGGCATCCCCTGCCAGCAGATCTGAGCCTCAGCCCCACAGGGCCCTCCTCGCCTTCCATCCATCTGACCTGTCCCTTTGCGCGTCCCCCCGCCCAGCGGTGCTGGAGTGAAGTCAATCACCCGCCGTTACAGAGCAACCCAGCCTGGGCTCCCACAGGCGTCCCACGGAGCCTAGGCCTGCGCCCAGATGAGTGCTGTAGCCTGGTGGGCCTGGGAAGCAATTCATCGACGGAGGAGTTGTGTCAGCTGGATCGGCTGCAGTAAAGCAACCAGGTCCTGGATTTATCGATTCTGCCATTATGAAGCTCCAATCACGGTGCCACCCTGTGCTGGGCACTGAAGCCACAAAGGAGGGTGGCAGATCCTCTCCCCAGAAACCTGTGGCCCAACACGGTGTCCAGCACAACAGTGAGGAATGGACGAGGTCAGATCCCAAGGGAGGGTGCGGCTTCCCAGAAAGTAAAAGACAGAGCAGAACCAGCCCGGTAAAGAATGGCGTGGGTGAACAGCATCCCAGAGAAGCGTAACAGAGACGCCAAATGGGGTTAGATGGCTCATGGAATGGGGTCCCGCCAACCCTCCGACCACTGTCGATGAGAAGCCAGGAGCCTCGGGCCAGGGGTGAAAGGCCAACGTCCTCTGAAACATCAGAAAGACTGTGCTGGGTGGCGGTGGCGGTGGGGTCACCAGGTGAGACGGAAACTCAAGAGACCAGTGTGAAGGGGCCACCACACCCAGAGAGCAATTGCCGCCTGGCCCAAGGCAGGTCTAGAGGCTTGGAGAGAGGGGCAGGGGTGACTGTGTGACAGTCTGGATGCTCAGTGTCCCAAAGGCCCTGATGGTAAAGGCGGGGTCCCGGGGGGTCCCTACCGGAGGTGGTGGAGCCGTCAGGAGGTGGAGTCCAGGGTCAGATGTGAGGTGGCTTCGGTTCCACTAGGGAGGCATCGCCCACGGCCCAGCCAAGGCCACTAGCCACTTGCTGCCTTTTGCTCGGAGACTCTGAAGCCAGAGAAACGCTGATTGGTATCTCTGCAACACCGGCCCAGGGAGGCAGCCACACCTTGCCAAGTGGTGAGTTCACCCCAGCCTGCTGGTCCCACAGGATCTCGGGTTCAGCAGCTCCTCTGTCTGCCCCTGACGTGACAGGATACACACCATGGCCACAGGTGTCTTCACTCTGGGAGCAGCTATGGGAAGGCCCACCGGCACCTCAGCGTGAGGATGGCGCAGCTGCACGGGGACTGGAGGTTGCGGACCTCAGCTCTGGAGAAACCCTGCTCTCCTGGGCAGTGACAGGTGGGTAGGAGGGGAGGGGAGGGGCGCAGTGGGCCGGGAGCTGCAGATGTCACATCCGAAGGTGGGAACCAGAGGGTTGGGGTGGCTCCAACAGAGCAAAGGTGGGGACTTGGCGTGTAGAGGGTGCTTCGCAGACACGTATAGACCACGTTCTCCTGCTCTCTGGCTCAGTCCACTTCCGGCTGACGGGTAGGGCCTGCCTGGTGGCCACTGGGTCTCTGGGCAGTTTGAGGACATGCATGGTTCTCTGTGCCCTGGCATTCTGAAACCACAGCTGGCCCTTGCCAGAGGGGGCACGGTCCCTCTTGAGGACTCTGGAGCGAATCCCGTGGGGGCAGCTGGGGGAGCCAAGGTCCCAGCCTCCAGTTCCTGTGCCGTTGCACCACCCTGATGCAGAGATGCAGGCCAGCCTCCCACAGCTGCCCCTGGAGTGACGGCTCCTGTGGCCGTGGCATTTACACCCATCACGTAATAGCCAACAGAGATGCTGCTAAATCCTGAGGTCCTGTGGAACCAGCAGGCTGGCCAACATCCTACCACTTGGCGAAGTTTTACTGCCTCCCTAGGGCCCGGCAAAGAGCTCAGCCCTCTCATCTGAGTGGGTCAAAGCAGGGTTTTGAAAACACAGGCGTCTGCCAGGTGCAGTGACGCATGGCTGTATTCCCAGCGCTCAGGGGGGCTGAGCCAGTAGGATCCCAAGTTTAAGGCCAGCCTATGATACAAAGGGAGACAGCCGGGCGTGGTGGCGCACGCCTGTAATCCCAGTGGACTGGGAGGCGGAGGCGGGAGGATCCCAAATTCGAGACCAGAGGCAATCTGTGTAACTTAGTGAGACCCTGTCTCAAGAAAGTAAAAAAAAAAAAAAAAAAAAAATGGGCTGAGGGCGCAGCTCAGTGGTCCAGCACTTGCAAAGCATGCAAGCACCAGGCCCTGGGTTCAAACCCCAGTACCACAAAAAAAGGGGGGTATACCTTTCCTCAAAAATACAGGCTGTCATCCACCACAAGCATCCTGTTTCGTATAAACTTGTTTTTTGTTTCCAGAGAGGAAACTGAGAAACTGAGGAGAAACTGAGGCACGACCTTGGTTCCAGTGACAGAAGTGTAACAGGCTAGAAGGGGCCAAAAGGTTCAGCCATGGACATTTCACCCAGCAAAACTGCCTCTCAACAACCAAGCATGCATTACCACCTGGGAGGGTCCACTAAACTCTCCAGGGCCACAGGTCACCATGACCCCAAAGAGATTTTAAGATGATGCGTCAAATTGTTCTAGCGAATATTATTTGGGAATTAATTTTATTTGTAAATTGTCAAAGCTCAGGGTGACTCTAGATTTTAAAAAGAAAACTTTAAAAACTAACAGCCTGAAATAATTGGTAATGCATCTTTGATCTTTTCAAAGAATGGCTTCATCTGTGTTTATATAATGAGACAGTCTGCAAACAGGCTTGGCCAAGCTGGAGCCGAGAGGACTCTTGTGAGTAAACACTGTTCATTTCAGACTGGCTGGAAACAGACATCACTTCACATCTGAAACCCTTGCAAACACTTGTGTTTTTTTCCTTCTAAACATCCACATGCAATTTTTTAAAATACACAAAAGATACCAGATCTTTTCTGGATGGTAAGATCAGTAGCGATTTTGTTTCATTACACATCATTGTATTTTCAAAAGTTTAGGCAATGAGTCTGTACCATTTTATAGGCAAAAGCCTAATTTCTAAGAAAATAAAATATAATTCTTCTTTTAAAAAAGGATGCAGTGTTTTCAGTCTTGTTATAACTCCAATCAGAAATTCCAACTTTACATATCTTATTCATACACAGAAGTCATCCTCTGGGTAGAAACTATAATTAAAGTTAAACAATCCAAAGACAGTGGCTACCGCTGGGAAAACGATTTGACCCTAAGAGTCTCATGGACTCAGCTTAAAATCCAGCCTCTTACATACCACACATACCAGCTGTGCAACCTTGGGCAAGTGTCATAACCTCTCAGATCTGTAGTTTCCTCGTCTGTAAAATGTCAGCTGTGAGGACGACAGCACTACCTGGGATGGAAGAGACAATGCATCTGAAGGCATCCACAGCCACATATGCCAGGCCACAGGGAAAACAGCTCTGCTTCCTCCAAGTGTAACAAACAGACTCGAAGATGGTGGTAGGCTTGAAATAGTTTCATTTGAAAACAAACACAAATCTTCAAGGTCAAAAACAAGACTTAAAAGAAATGTTGTGCTTATGGTTGGCCACATCCGTCCTTGCTTGCAGACATGCAGTGGGAAGAAGGGGAGGCTGACAGCCAGTGCGCACTAGACAGGTTCACTGTGACGTGCCAAGGGCAGAGGCTGCCCACCACGGACACTGGGTAAATAGCAGCTTCCGTTCTCCCTAAGTACGTGCGTACAGATAAGTAAGAAAGGCGTGCCAGCTTCTTATCCAGCAGCTTGGTACAGGCTGCCATGGGACAGGGGCCTCACTGCTGTGTAATAAGTGCCCAATTCACTCCCCGGAGTGCCAATACCTGCCACACAGTCAGTGTGGCTCATCTGATCAAGAGATGCATCAAGACTGGAAGAAGCTGGAAAGAAGGCAAACAGTCTAACACAGAACCAGCTCTCCTAAATTTCAGTTGAAACATTTATCACCAGGTAACCAACTCACACACAACACGTGTGTCCTGAATTCCTCAAGTCTCTGATTTCCTCCTTTGATATTCAGGAACCAAATCTCTGTGGTAGGGTTTGCATTGTTTGATTTAGAGAGACACAGAAGGAAAAGGCTGGGAAGGGGCTGAACCCCGGGAACTGTTATTGCAATTTGAAATCAAATAGAACAAATGCATTTCGTGATTGGAAACAGGGATCTTGCCCCTTCCACTGGGAATCTAAATAGGACCTAACCTGGAGTTTAACAGCATTCAGATCCCCCAGATTAGGGGTTGAACACAGGGAACCCTGAGTAGAGGTGAGCACAGGATCAATGGAAACGCGAATGGAATTCAAATGCCTCTTAGTCAACCAGCTGCACAAACCACCACTTAATTAACCTGTCCTTGAATTATTTATTATCTTCCCAGAGGAAGAGAAAATTACTCTTTCTGGTGGCCCACTCTGCTTCAGGAGCTGGTACAGAGAACTCCAAGCCTGATACAGTTCCCGGAGCCCTCTGGTACCAGCCACCCTCCGACCAAGGCAAAAACAGAAACACACAGCAAATGAAATGTTAGTCTTCAAAAACGTAGAAACCCCAAGTCCAAAGAAGCTGAGGAAGTTCTTCTGTCACACACAAGGTCTGCTGCATTGCCTGGGCATGGTCTATTCTGTACCCCTTCTTACTCTAAACAGGTTCCTTTTTCTTCACAACTGACATCAAGTCTCAATTTCAATTTCGGTGGATTAGATTCAGCATTCTAGGGCAGAGGAAGGTGCAAAATCCCAGCACTTCTAACTGGCAGGACCTTTTTTTTCATTAGCCCCCAAGTTCTTGTATCTGAATCACTCCTCTCCTGTCCCTAGATTCCTCCATCACTGGACGTGTGATTGCACTGTCTTGGTCTTAGATACCTGAAGGCTTAGAGGTGACTGGGGTCAACCTCTCACTTCACAGATGTGGCAGGGATCCGGAGGCTCCCTCCTCCTCCCTGGCGGAGTTTCCCTCTGCTCCCTGTCACTGCTCCCTGTAGCAGGAGCTGGTGGAGCTGCCTAGTTCTATTTTAAGACAAACCTCACTCCAGAAGGCATCACACACGACACCCACATCTCTCCCACCCCGTTTTCTCTGGGTCCCCATTTCGGGTCACCTCCCCTGCTGTCCAAGCTTTCCTGAGCACACCAGGAGCCGGTCTCACAGTCCCCCCACACACGCTTGTACCCTAGTCAGTGGACTGCTGACGGGCAGGGCTAGGCTGTGAGGAGTGGGAGGGCCTGCACTTGAGCTCCTCCAACACCCGACCCTGGCCCTTGGCCCCACAGGCTTTCCCAGGATGAGGAGGGGAGGTTGAGCCAACTAGGAGGAAAATGGGCTTCCAAAGCGCTGCACGGGCCCAGGAGACTTGTGCCCCCCGCCCCGGGTCCCCTCCGCTTACTCCTGAGCAGGAGCTCTGGGTCCCAACTCCACACCACACCCAACACCTGGGGCCCAATGCTGCCCTCAACCTGCGCAGCTCCCCCAAGCTGGGGGAGGCGGGGGGGGGGGGGCCGGGTCCGCGCCCACACAGATCTTCAGAGGTGCGGCCGTGGGCACCCCGCATGGCAGAGGGCACTGTGGTTAGGGTTAGGGTCGGGGTCGCTCCTCCCCGGCCTTTTCCAGCCCTTCCATTCCCTGCTCTGTCCTCTTCCCAGGTCCCCAGCTCCTACCAGGACTCTCCCCGATGCTTCTCCCAAGGCGCCCGCCATTCCCACTTGGAGTCCGGACATGCCTGCCACCGCAGAGGCTGACATCTCAGATGTAGAGTTGTTGCAGTTCCTTGACTAATTGCCTGCCCGACGGCGGCGCTTCTCTGTCTCCCGCGGGCAGGAGGCGGCCGGGGAAGCGGGGCAGGTGGGGCTGCAGCCACCCCTCCCAGGCCCAGAGCGGGCGCCCTGGCCGGGCACCAAAGGCTCGCCGGCTCCGGGTGCGGAGAGCCCTCTGTCGCCTCCGTGTCCGCCCACGACGTGGGGAAAGCGAGGTGACCTCGGGCGGGAGACTGAGCGGGACGCGTCCCGGGCGGAGCAAGAATTAGAAAGCGCTGCGCTACTCACGTGCCAGATGGCGAAGAAGATGAGGGCCGCGCACAGCACCAGCGACAGCATGTAGCAGAAGGCGGCGAAGGTGAACGCCATGCCGGGGCGCGACCGGGGGGTGACCGTGCCCTCGAGGACCACGGCCCCCGGGAGGTGGGGCGGAAGGGAGTCGCCAGGGCCAGGAGGACTCGCGGCACGGGGGGAGACCGGGGTCAGCGGCCTGGGCAGGGCGCCCGCGGGACCCGCGACCCGGCGGCCAGCCGGCCTGCAGAGATACAAAGGGTGCGTCGAGCGTGGTTGGCGGCAACCGTCCCCGAACCCAAGAAGAAGCCGAGTCAGCGGAGAACAGAGGCAGATCAGCGCCACCCAGCGAGGCCCTGGAGAGCCACACGCAGGGAGGCGCGGGGACTCCCAGGAGGACAGGCAGGGCGGTCCAGCCCCCTCCGGTCCGCGCCTGAGCCAAGGAGCGAAGGCGAGCGCGCGGCCTGGGCGCCACCGGCGAGGGTCCAGCGGGCTCCTCCCGAAACCCGCCCACGACAGCGGCTCCTCCCTGGAGAGCAGGTGCGCAGGCAGCTGAAGGCGGCCGGGTCCCGCTGCTCCCGCGTCCCGGGCGTGGGCACCAGCGCAGCTGTGCGCTCTGAGGCGCGTCCGCAGGCGCGGGCTGCAGCCCCGCGGGCTTCCGGCCAAGCGCCGCTCGCTCCACCTGCTGCTGCCGCCGAGGAGCGCGCGCCGGGACCCTCCCTCGCCCTGCGCCGGGACCGCCCTCCCCTGCGGGCGGGGACTGCGGAGACCGGGGACGGCGGTAACGAGGCGTGCCGCGCGCTCAGCCACCGCCGCCGCTGTGCGCACTCGGCTCTCACGGGCAACTCCGGGCGCCAGCGTCGCCCGCGCGGGCTGGGAGGCGCAGGAACTCCTGAGCACGTGTGTGACGGGGCGGGAAGCCGCGGGAGGCTGGAGTGGGGGCCTCGCGCCCACCGTGCCCGCCGCCTCTTGGCTCCAGCAGCTGCGCCCTTGGGAGCGGGAAGGCTGGGCCTTGGCCGCCGAGGACGGCTGTCCAGCGCTGGTGGTGGATTCAGGACAGGCTCCTGCGCCCCAGCGCCGCCTGGGTGACCTTCCAGACTGTAGTGCCCTCCTGCTCCGCACTGCTCCAAGCCCCTGGAGAATGCCCCACGCCCTTCCCAGGCCTCCTCCACCCTCCCTCGCCCCCTGACCTTGGGTTTGGGGAGAGGAAAGCGCAGCGGTAGTGTTTCCGTGTTGCTGGGTGGGTCTGGTGGCACAGTTGAGAGCAGATGCCTTTGGAGCCGACCCCTTTCCAGCTGCAAGTTTATTACTGTCATTATTCCCCGGTTCCTTTATCGGAAAAACGGGAGTAAGAGTAGCGCCAGATCATGCACAAGGGTGAGATGGAATCATGGGGAAACTGCGCAAGGGGGCCGTCACTCTTTGGGCAAGTGGTGGGATTGTCTGCGCGCTTCGCCCCAGGGGCCCTGCGTATTGGAAGTCCACAGGCTCGCTCGGCAAGCGATCATGAAAGAGGTTCCAGTTGTTCCAGACAGAGCTTGGGTGTAGAGAAGTCGGTCCCGGAAGCCAGGAGAAAGGCCCTGACCGGTGACGGGCAAGCCCAGGTGGAAGGCTGGAACCTCACCACAGCCGGGAGCGAACCTCAGAGGGTGTGGCACTGCCACGGGAGCGGGTGAGGGAACCACCTGAGCAGTTGTTGATTCTAATGCCGGGGTCCTGGCGACCCTGGGGATCAATGGCTTTAGAGCTGGAAGAGAAGAGTTACAGAGAGTTAGTCACACTCTTGGCCAATGACAAAACTAGAATCAGGCAGATTCCTAATCCAGGGCTCCTACTACCACCCCCAGAATTTCTGCAGCCCTCTGACCATATCTCCAATTCAGAAATTAGATGCTTTTCAGTGGTGCAGTGGGGAACCTGGGGCAAGTCCTGAAGCTGCTGACCAGAGTGGTCAGTGGGTTTGCCTTTAATTGCGTCTGGGTTAAGACTGTTGTTGTTGTTGTTAGGTGCTGTCGAGTCGGTATCTGACTCATAGTGACCCTCATAGGGTTTTCAATGGCTCAGTGCTTCGGGATTGCCTTGGGAGTGGATTGCCAGGCCCTTCTCCCATTTTCACGGTGCTGGGAATTGAACTCGGGGCCTCAGAGACTGCAGCACAGCGCTCTACCAACTGAGCTAACTCCCAGCCCGGGTTAAGACTGGTTATGTACTTTCCAGGGTCCAGTGCAGAATAAAAACCTGAGGCTTCTTGTGTAAAAATTAAGAACTTCAAAGCAGCCACAGGGAGCGTTGGAGGCCTTTCCAGCATCAGACCCTGGACGGCTGTCCAGATTGCACACCTGTGCACCCAGCCCTGCTCTGGCTTCTGCCCCCCCATCGCCTTCAGACTCACAGTGTGTGGACTCAGCCTCATCCGTCTGCGGCCACCTTCCTGACTGTCCCAGAGTACTTCCCCATAGTTTCCCAGGATACTACTAACAGACAAAACCATTACACGTGTGGAGATGCACATCTGGACCCTGGCACCAGGAATGTGCCTGACCCTGTGATGTCAGCTTGAAGTAAACGAGATACATTCTGGCTTCAGTGAAGTGACTTTTGTCCTGACCACTTTTTCTTTTTTTTTTTTTTTTTTTTTCCTGGTCCTGGGGGTTGAACCCTGGGCCTTGCGCCTGCACGCTCTGCAAGTGCTGGACCACTAAGCTGCGCCCTCAGCCCATTTTTTTACTTTTTGACACAGGGTCTCGCTAAGTTACACAGACTGCCTCTGGTCTTGAACTTGTGATCTTCCTGCCTCTGTCTCCCAAGCCGCTGGGATTACAGGCGAGCACCACTGCGCCCTGCTCTGTCCTGACCACGTTATAAGCCCCTGTCTTTCTGACCCACTTGGTCTTACTGCTGCCCAGGAGCACACTTCTGTCTGTATGTCCCAGATAAATTGCACTGGGTGCAGTTCGGGCTCTGCCTGCCTCTTTCCGTGCATCTCGCAGCACCTTGGGGCCAGTTCCCACACCCTGGACCCAGCTCATTCCAGAACATGCAACTGTTTCTTCCCATATAAAATGTCATTGAAGAAGATTTATAAAATACAGAAATGGAAAAGATGAAATAAGCATCAGAGTTTGCCACTCTCGATGCCACCAACAGGGGCGTTTTTCTTTCTAGCTGTGTTTTGCTTTGTATTTTACACAGATCATCTCTTTTATTGTAATTATGCTATACAAAAGTTTTTCACATCAAAGCAGGAAGAACATCAAAGGAAGATGCAATAAGTCAAGTAACTCAGGTACGTTTGGGGCTAATCGAGTGTTTTGTTCTCCTGGCCTTCAGGTTCTCCTGCATGTGGAGCCCTAGCCCTCTTGTGTCTAGTAATTTTTTATCATATGCCAAGCATTGTATTTGAATAGTTTTTGCAGACATTTGAGGCATGATGTCATCTTTCTCCAAGGAGGATTTTCTACTTCTTTGCCAGGTGTCCAGGGAAACCTAGTGCTGCAGAATTACGCTCTCCGAGTTCAGGTGTCAGGCTTTCTGGGCTAAGCAGATGGCTGTGGTCTGTGCACAGGCTGGTGGGTTTCCAGCTCACCGTAACTCATATGAGCAATCCTTCTGATCACAGGCCAGAGTGGGGGGCTTATCAACACTGTCGTTGCATGTCTTGGATTGGACTTTTGCTTCCAGTCACAAAGTATCAACAATACAGCTGAGCCCCTCAACCACCTCCTCCTGAGCAGTGAGGCCAGCTTCCACAGGCACTGAGAATTTCGCCCAAGTAGTTCCTTAGTCTCATGTCTGATGCTTTCAAGAAGATGTTTTTATATTTCACTCGGTCTTTTATGTTGTGTTCAGTGAGAAGATAAGTCTGAACTATCTAGCCCAGCATTGCCAGAATCAGGAGCCTCTACATCAAAAGAGAATTTCAAGCAACAGAAGAACGGATCCATATCCTAGCCCCCCTTCTGGTCCACAGCCACATCACAGCCTCAGTTTTCCTTCCCCTTTCCACAGCACATCTTTGAGTCCTTTTGCCAGTGACAGAATGGTGTCTCAGCAAAAGGGACTATACAATTCAGAAAATAAGAACCCCAGGCAGTTACTGCTCATTAACTTTAAAAACATTATTTATACCCACACGTACTGGGTGCTGTCAGAATTCACAAGGCTTCCACTCTTACTGGTGAGATAATTACTCCTTCACTAAGCAATGTTTAAAAAAAAAAAAGGTGCCTATGACACTGGACAGGAAGGCAAGAGAGGATGATTGGAGATGGACAGTGGGTGGTCAGCCTGTATTATTTTCTCTACTATGGACACTGAAAAGCCTGCTTCATTATATTTCTCCCCCCAGGCACCATGCAGCCAGGAGTGACCATGTGCCATGAGATTTATACTTTTTGCCTGGAATGCAGCCCTGATGCCTGGAGGTCACATCTTGCAGCTCTGGAGAGAAGCACATTAAGAAGGAGGAAATGAGAAGGCACAGGGATCTAGGACCGTTGATGGTATGACTGAGCCGTCCTACCAACCCTTAGGTTCCCATCCCTGAATTCTTATTGAATGAAACAATAAAACTTCTCACTTTCTGAACCCATGGAGGTAAGGTATTCTGTTTCTTATGGATGAACAAAATTCTTACTGATGCCGTGGTTTACCAAGAGGAGGTTCCAGATGTGCCCTGTGTGGTGGTCAGCCTTGGGTTTTACCTTGACTGGGGTAAGGAATGCCCTGGAGTAGCAGCCACTCCCCTGGGTTTCTGTCAGGGCATTTTCAAAGAGGACTGACGTGTGGACGGTGCCACCCACTAGGCTGGGGGCCAGGGTGGAATAAAGGAGGAGGAAGAAGCTGGCACTCACAGGTGGACAGGCTGGGACTCGTCTGGAGCAGAGCCTGTTCCTCTAACTTCCCCTGCCCGTGACATCAGACCACAGTGCCCTCAGCTTCCACGTGGGTTCAGCACCAGACTCGAGGGCACATCCAGAGCTCCACTCCAGGCAGAGCCTCCTCAGGTTTCCAGCTGTTGGAAAGAGTGGCTACCGGTCTCTGCAGGCACAGCTGTGCCCCATGGTGTAGGCTAACCCAATAAATTCCTTTTATAATATACCAACGTATAGCTGCCTGCAGCCACAGCCCTGTGGCATCCTATCTCCTCAGATCTCAGAAGCTAAGCAGGGTCGGGCCTGGTTAGTCCTTGGATGGGAGACCGCCTGGGAATACTGGGCCTCGTAGGCTTGAGAGAAGGACCTAGCAGCCCATTCCTGAAACAATCAGCCCTTGAACACCCTATGGATTGCAGAGAAGCACTGTCAATATTGTTTTGTCTGTTGTACAGAAGGTTGCTATGAGTCAGACACCAACTTGACGTCACTTGACAACAAGCCATCATATCCATATCGCAGGCAAGAGGAAAGAAAAGAGGCAGAAGTCTTCGTCTTATGAATGTGTGTCTTTGGGGGAGCATAAAGGAAACCCTCCTCAGAGATCCTCTGTATCTCACTGGCCAGACCTTGGGCATTCCGCCACCTTTACCTAGTTGCGAGCAAGCCTAAGATGACTCTTTTCTCATTCCAGCCTTTCTAAGACAGGAAGGAAGAGGAAAAGGAGTTTGCAGTGGCTTTTGAATAGGCTGTCCACATTTCCACTGTGCTGCTGTGGTCCAGTTTTCTCTTACCAGCAGCCTGAAAATTTTCCCAGTGCCACACGATATGAACAGCAGCACAAAATAAGGGAGATCGTGCTTTGGGGTGGTGATCCGAGAGGCTCCACAGAAGGGGGGCCACAGCGGGACGCTCCCTCTGCACTTAGTGAGATTGCTTCATGTCTTCCTGACACCTCCTCAGCTTGTTCCTGCTCCTCCTTAATCTCGTTTTGAGTTTTGAGGCAGTGTCTCACTGCGTAGCCCAGGCTGGCTTCAAACTTGCATTCCTCCTGCCTCAGCCTCCCAAGTGCTGGGATTACACGGCTGAGCCACCTCACCCACCTGGCCCCTGAGTCTTTCCACATGAACTAGCTTTGGTTTTCTGCCTTTTCCTATCTGATGTGTACTAACACCCAGTTCTCCCACACAACTGAGGCCTGGCCATCGTGAAGCCCCTGCCAACCCTGTCCCTTCTCTGCCTCCCCTTGCAGGCCTGTCTCCCGAACCCCCACACACCTCAGGGAAATGGTCGGTGCCTGTGGAGGAGCGTGTCTGATTCATGGGAAGCTCGGCTTGGTGGGCTGCGAGCCCCTGTCCCCCTGCTGACCCACCCATCCCCAGGAAAACCTGACCGGACCCTTCCTCCAGCACAGAGGTCATGACCATCTCCTGACTGGCGTTTCCCCGGCCTCGATGGTGGGCTATTCCAGTCACTCCTCACTTCCCAGCCACGCCTGGCCGGACGCCAGAGGCCTTCCCCAGGCCCCAGCCCAGATCCCGTCACTGAGCCGTCCTCCCCCACCTGGCCCCAGACACCACCCAGACACCAGAGCTCTGCCACAAAGGCTCTACCCAGGCAAGGCCCATCCCCCCGACTATCTATGTTTCTCTCTTTGGGGGGTTAGGATGTTTGGAACGTCCTAAGGATTTGGGGGTTTGTTTGTTTGTTTGGGTTTGGGGGGGGTTGTTTTGTTTTTTGTTTTTTTGTGGTACTGAGTGTTGAACCCAGGGCCTTGCACCTGCATGCTCTGCAAGTGCTGGACCACTGAGCTGCACCCCCAGCCCTTTTTTTTTTTTTTTCCTGAGACAGGGTCTCCCTAAATTGCACAGACTGCCTCTGGTCTCAAACTTGCAATCCTTCCTCCTCCGCCTCCCGAGCCACTGGGATTACAGGCATGTGCCACCACACCCGGTGAGGATCTGGGTTTTTAAAGTGAATTTTTTCACAAAGATGTTAAAGGTGTGGCACAGTAGAGACATTGCCTGTCTATTACCCAAATCAACAGCAGTCAGTATTTTGCCGTGTGTGCCTCCTGGTTGTACCAAAATTGTATTTTGTTCAAACCAGGATCTAATGGTTTTCTCTTTGCCCCTCACCCTACACGGCACGTTTCCCCTTTTCTTGAATATAATTTATTCAACAATGATTTTTTTTTAGCGTCTTGAGCTTGCCGCTGGCAGCTTCACGAGGAGCGTGGTGCCTCAATCACTAGTGGGCAGTGTCGCTCTGTGGGCCCACGCGGTCTGAGCTGGCACTGCTGGCTTCAGACAGCGTTTCCTCAACCCACTTGGCATGCACTCCTGGGTGGGGAAGCTATGAATCTCACGTTTACATGAGATGGGCAAATCACCTGACTTCGTGTGTGTGTGTGTGTGTGTGTGTGTGTGTGTGTGGCACTTAGGAGTTGAACCCAGGGCTTTGCATATGCTTTGCAAGTGCCCTTCCACTAAGCTGTGCCCCCGTCCACTTTATATATATATATATTTTTTAATCTTGAGGCAGCGTCTCACTAGGTTACACAGGCTGCTTCTGGTTTCAAATCCTCCTGCCTCAGCTTCCCAGGTTACTGGGGTTAGAGGCGTGAGCCACCATGCCTGGCTCGCCTCTTGACTTTAAAATAATTTAAAGCAAACTTTGAGCCCACCTTCTTGCTTGACAGGCAGGAAATTTGGTATCAGCCTTCATGGGGCTCCCTTCATTGGGCAAAGATGCTGGGGACAGGGTGGCTGGTGCCTCTGCCAGAGGTCAGAGATCCACACAGGGTCCCCTGAGAGTCCTGCTAGGCTGGTCTGTGGTCCTTTCAACTCTGGCTTTCTGCCTGGGAGCCCCAGGGCACCACCACACAGCCACTTGTCTGAGATCTATCCTCTTCCACCAACCACGGGCACGAAGCGGTGTGTGAATCTGCCCCTCTCCGGAGCCCCTCTCCGGAGGCGAGCCCTCAGCCTCTTCCCAAGGTGCAGGAAATTGCTGCTGCTTCCCTCTGGCTGGTGTCTCTCTCTCCTCTATTCACCCTCTCCCAGGTGTCCCCCCAGAGTCTCTTCCAACAGCTAAGCCTTTCCCCAAATGAGGAGGTACCTTTATCTTCACAGACCTTCTGCTTTCCATCTTATAAGTCGGTCAATATTTATTAGCATAACTGTGGTAACTCTTC
The DNA here is from genome assembly GCA_007922755.1 of Pedetes capensis. Lineage (NCBI taxonomy): Eukaryota > Metazoa > Chordata > Mammalia > Rodentia > Pedetidae > Pedetes > Pedetes capensis. The sequence goes on along the minus strand of VMDO01002692.1, from coordinate 126,925 downwards.
TACTATTGAAAGATTTCTGTTCTGATTGGTAAATAATATATTGGCTATTCCAGTATGAGGAAAATCAATTAATAATTAAATTCTAAATCAAACTCATTCATTTGGGCTGACTGTCATGGGGTGCCACAAGGACAGTTGATAAATGGGCCTCCCGTACGATTATTCATCACAATGTGCTCCATGCTACGTATATCACAGTTTCATCACTGTACTCAAATCACGAGGTTGCCCTGATTCTAAATAGTTGTCACATAGTTGTATTGTTTGTACACTGTAACTCTTGCATAAGTTGTAAATGCAGTGTTTCAACATTCTCAAATTTAAGAATTTATCAATAACATATTACAAACCTGCTCAGAATAAGAAGACCAACAGCGGATATACTTACTGATATTCCACTAAAGGACTTACCTCTCGAACACTGAATCTGCGGAGGACAATCAGCGATGCTAATAAACTGCAGCCTAGAGGATTTTCCACGTGTGCTGGATGCCTTCCACACTGCAAGGGGGCAAGAATAACACAACACTTTTTATTTCTTTAGTACAAAATAATGCCATTATTTTAACAAAGATATGAAACCAAGATGTACATATACAGATAAATACAGTCCCAAAAAAGATGTGCAAGTAGAAGGGGGACCACTGGGGGGAAGGCAGGGGAAGGGGAGGGGGTCATGAGAGGATTAGGGGGAAGTGAGTATGAGCAAAGTACAACGAAATGCATGTATGGAATTGTCAAAATGAGATCCATTAAGTTGCGCATTAAAAATCACCAATGAAAAATAAATTTTAAAAAACGAGCATCTCACCAGTGCTACGTATGTAAATATTGAATGCAAGTGGTGCTCAAAGTTAATGTTCCAAACAATAGAATACGTCACCGAAGGTGGTCATGGAGCGCAGGTTCAGAGCAGCTCTCTGCCTTGCCCTACTTGCCTGACAGCAAGACACAGATTTACAAAGAAACAAAACGGCTACCAGAGAGGACAGAAGCTGACCGTGGAAGACGGCGCTGGACCCTTTCTGGCTTAGACAGGTGCAGAGGAATCTGTGTGAATAACCTTCACTTCGCCTCTCTCTGCTGTGTATGTGCCACCCCCAGCTCGCCACCACGGGAGACTCGCATTCTTTCCCCTGGCCTGTCACTTCTCTAAAAACCCACTAGAATTTGTTGAAGATGCTCCAGAAGCGGGAATCCAGAGCCCCTTTGGGGAATGACTGACTCCTGGGTGTTTCCCTGTGCATATGAAACGCTGCTAATGAGCCTGCGTTTGCTTTTCTCTCGCAAGCCTGTCTTTCGTCGTAGGGATCCCTTCCAACTAAGAACTTACAAAGGCTGAAGAAAACCACACCCCCTTCCCCACAGATCCCACATTCATCAGAATGGCAATCATATCTCATCAACGTTCATGGTTTAATTCTAAAAATTATAATTATCAATCAAAAGATTGATAAAACAAAAGATTAATTTTATACAACAATGAGTTTGAAAGAACATCTTCTAGATTTCATAAAATGTTGATGAGACAATTTAAAATATTAAGAAAATATTCTTAAACATGTAAAAGCTATCCAGCATGTACTTAAACATGATCAAGCACTTTTAAACGTGAACTATTCAGTAGTCATTAAAACATAATCATATCTATATTAGCACACATTGCATTTTAAATTTATGGTCCCACTTGTTAGAAAACATCTACTGAAATGGAGAAAGCAACTTTTTTGACAAGCTATAAATCAAGACAGTAAAATATTCATTTTCTGGAAAGCTTTCACGTAAAGACATCTTAATAATTTATTTTAAATGAGAAAGTTAAAACTTTTGATCTTTTTGAGGTGGAAGAAATAATATCTGAAATAATATGCTAAAATTTAGTTTCAATACTTGAGGGAAAAAATGGCATCGGTGAGAAATATTCTCATGGAAACCTTTTGTTTGCACTGTGCTGGTGTCTGTAGGCCAGAGACAAGGTCTGCCATCTCAGCCAACTTTTTAGAAACATGTCTGAATGTTTCTTACTAGCTCACATTAATTGTACAAAGTAACAGGCTTCACTGTGACATTACAGCACATGTGTGCGATGTCCTTTGATCATATTCACCCCTCCGTGACCCTCTCTGATCATCTGTCCCTCCTCTCCTGCAACCCTAACACTTCCCTTTGCGTCCTGCCCCACCTCCCAGTTCCCCGGTGACAGAATGTACTTGCCCCCTGTCTGAGACGCACGTGTGCTGAACGCCTTCGATTCGACACTAAGTCACTGTGTCCAGTGACCCCCAGATGTGCAACAAAGGACGTTAATCCAACAAATCACTGTAGTTTTCTCGCCGTGAGCTTTACCTTTACCCTGGCGTGACTCTGCTCAGGCTGCCAGAACAAAGTTCCACAGGCAGGGGGGCTTAGACAACAGAAACCTGTGTCACCACGGTCCCAGAGTCTGGAAGGCTAGCGTGGAGGGAAGGGAAACTTCTGTCTGTGGTAAGTGTCCCCTCTGTCAGGCAGACACCCACACTCTCTGTGTGTCTCCAGGCGACCTGTGGACACGGGGCTTGGGGCAGGAAGAGATCCCTGGTGTTTTCAACTCTTCTTGTCAGGACCCCAGTCCTACTGGACGAAGGCTCCACCCTCACAACCCCAATGTGACCTCCTTACAAGCCCCTGCTCTGGACACAGTCACTCTGGGGTTTAGGGATCCAACACGTGAATTGGGGGGAGGCACAACGTGGTCCACAAAAACCATCACAGATGACAAAGAAGCAGAATCAAGCAACATCTCTGACGATCTAGAGATGGAGATTGAAAGCTGAAACAACATTTGAATGGGGAGGGTACTGGGGACAGAGCCTCAGAGCCTGGAAACGAGGCCGACTCTCACGGTGGAGGGAGGACGCGCCTCCAGGTCCTGGGCCTCCACAGTCCTCTTCCCACACCTGCCTGAGCCCTTCCAGCCACGCAAGAGCACCGAGGCCCAGGGCAGGTGGGGGCTCCTCGAGCCTCAGAGCAACTGCCCACCACTCCATTGTGTTTTGCACCTTGTGGTAAACAACATGCAGTGTAAAGTTTACCATTTTACCCACTTTAAGTTTTTGGTTCTGTGGCAGGAAGGGCATTGGACTGACGCAGCATCACCGCCGCCTGCCTCTGGCTCTTCTCACCCGTGAATGCAAACTGCTCCGCTGAACAGTGGCCCGATGCGGTCTGGGTGTGAGTGTCCCCAACCTGTGGTGCTGTCAGGAGGTGGAGGGTCCCACAGGCAGTGGAACCTGGCGTGTCCGTGCCTCTGGCGCCAGCCCTGAGAACTACGGGGGGCCTGGCCTCCCTGTTCCCTCTTGGCGCCCAGCTCTGTGCCACCAAACACCGGCCACAATGTGCTCTGGAGACAGATGTGGACCACCTCGGCCTGACAGGACACTGCAGATGAGGAAGCCACATTTTGCCATGTGGAGCAGAGCATGGGGTGGGAGTGGGGGAGCGCTGAACTACAGAGCCGACAAAGTGGGGGGGCGCTGAACTGCAGAGCCGACGAAGTGGGGGGGCGCTGAACTGCAGAGCTGACGAAGTGGGGGGGCGCTGAACTGCAGAGCCGACGAAATGGGGGGCGCTGAACTGCAGAGCTGACGAAGTGGGGGGGCGCTGAACTGCAGAGGCGACGATGGCGAGTCCTCTGCCTGGGGAGGCTGGTAATGGATGCAGCTCCGCGTTCTCCCTCATCTAAATGTCATCTTCCCGCGAACACGGCCCCCTGCGGAAGTTAAGTGATTTGCTATTTTTAGCACCGCTAGACCAGCACAACGCACAGACCCACAGACCACAAACAATGAGCCTTTGCCACCAGGACCTGGTGTGGCTCTGGGCCCTGCTCCTTCCACCCCTGGAGATGTGTCGTCTATTTTGACAATACTGCGTTGGCGGTAGCTGTGGTGTTGGGGCAGCGTCTCCCTCAGAAGTGGGGAGCAAAGATGCCTGCCAGAGACCAAGGTCCCCATACCCTTTGCACTTCACGCCTGACACCAAGGTCCCCGGTTCATCCCTTCCTCCCCCTGCAGCACAGGAAGCGTGACAGGGCTGGGTACGATGGGTACCTGGGTGGTACTGTGTCACTGTTCCCTGAGCTGTTCGTTCTAATAGGAAGCTTGAAGCCTGGAACCTTCCCACTGGACGTGGAACAGCCTCCTGCTCCCGCCGTGGGCCTTGTGCCTCTCTTCAAAGCAACTCCCCGTGCCCCGGAGGGCACCTGAGGGTGCCACGTCCAACCCTCAGCTAACGAGCGCAGCTCACAAGACCGATGCTGGATCCTGTTTTACTCCACCTGAAGGCTGCCGCCATCATCTCCTGTCCTTCCTGTGCCCCTCGTGGGCGGCAACCACAGGGTGTCCTCCTCGGGTTCTGCCTCCTCGTCCGCCACCCCTCTTGTTATTGTTGCTGTCAGGTGCCGTGAAGTTGGTGTCTGACTCACTGCAACCCTGCGTACCACAGGTGAAACACTATTGTCAGTGCTTCCCTGCTATTCATAGGGTTTTCAGTGGTGGATTGTTTTTTGGGAGTGGGTTTCCAGGTCCTTCTCCCAAGCCTACAGCACCTGGCATTCCCAGGCGGTCTCCATCCAAGTACTGGACCCTGCTTAGCTTCCAAGATCTGACGGGATCGGACACCACAGTGGTATGGTTGCAGGCTCCACCCCTCTGTGCTCTGCAAAATCTCAGCCCTTAAAAGCTCTGAGGCACTTCGCTCCATTTTCCTAGTTTGCATCAAGAATGCCCACCACCATCACGAAGACCAGAGCGTGTGTGTACACGCGTGGCCTCCTCCGTGGGTGCCACACGTGGTGCTGCCCCTGTTGCATACAGTCTCCACAGACATTCGCATCTGTGAGAGGGCAGTGCCATCCCCGTGTAGCAATGACAAAACAGACTCAGAGAGGCCGGGCACTGGTGCGGGTCACTGGGTAAGCAGCAGGGTTTGCTGGGATCCCGTTCCCAATCTTCGAGGGGAGGCTCAGCTCCCGATTTCCATCCCTGGAGCCAGAGTCGGAGGCCTGGGGACACCGGCCTCCTGGACAGGCTGAAGGAGCGGCCGGCCGGGCCTGAGGATGAAGGGTGCCACCATCTGTAAAGCCAGGATCTCCCGGCTGGGTCCATTCTCAGCCCCTGGTATCCTGGGCGGGGCAGGGAGAAGCTACCGAGATCGTTGGGCCTGGAGAATTTGCAGTCGCTCCTGATCCCAGGAATGGGCCTGCGAGAAACCCACCTTCCCAGTGAGGCCACGCTCTCCACACAAAGTACCTATGAGGCCCAGAGGTAGTCAGAGAAGTAACTGCCCCAAGGAAACAGTGACGTCAGGATTCAAACCCAGGCAGTCCAGGCACAGAGCTGTGTTGGGGTTTGGCTCAGGCCCGGCAGAGGTCAGAGCCTTGCCCTGACACCAAATGGGTATCAGGGACCCACCAGATTGGGTTGGTGTAGTGGCCAGAGGCGCCAAAGAAGGACCTCTGGAGACCTTTTGTGGGAAACAGGGGAGGGAAAGTTTATTGGGTTACTCCCCAAGTGGGGTGCAACCAGCAAGCAGCCCCCATCAAGTGCTCAAGTGCTGGCTCTAAGGCTGCAAAATAGAATGCTGCAGGCTCACTGATGGTACAGCTCAGCCTTAAAGGCACAGCTACAAGCAGGTGGTGTTCTGCTGGGCTGGAGGTCTGGTGCTCTTGACCCTCGCAGCTCACCTTCTCTGCCTCCCTCCTTTCCAAGGATGGGAGGAATCGGGAGGCTCTTTGTGGCTTGCTGTAGCCTTCAGCACTTTGGGGCCCCTGGTCTTGACGCATCGGCTTGCTTAGAGATCTTCCACTGGGTTGGGGAGCGCTGGATCAAGGTGATGGGGTCTGGACAGCAGATGAAGGACGGTGAGAGATGAAGGGTGAAGGGGGGTCCGGGGCCCTGCTTATATAGGCTCCCGGAGGGGGTGTGTACTGGGGTTAGCCAATCAGGGCACATTCCTGACAGGTACAGCAGATGAACTGTCATACCTGCCAGGTTGTTGTTGTTAGGTGCCATCGAGTCAGTATCTGACTCATAGCAACCCTCATAGGGTTTTCAATGGCTGACTGCTTCGGGATTGCCTTGGGAGTGGGTTGCCACACCCTTCTCCCATTTTTGCGATGCTGGGAATTGAACTCGGGACCTCAGAGACTGCAGCACAGCTCTCTACCAACTGAACTAAATCCCAGCCCACCTGCCAGGTAGGGGTAGTTATTTAACTGAGATGCTAGGGGTAGCCAATCAGAATTGAGGTGGTTGAGGCTAGTCAGGCTGGTCAGGGGCATCTTTGTTCACTCGATGGGAGGGGTAGGAGTGAGTGAGTGGGATGTAGCCCTGGGGTCACCTAAAGGTCAGTCCCTCAGGCTAGTATGAGGGACCCTAGTTATGGGGTGCATTTTAAAAATCCCCAACAGAGTTGGTCCCCAAAGGAGCCGCGCTCCCTGCCCCGGAACAGTGCGGAATACACACGACCTTGCAGTGCGAGCAGGACAGTGGCAGGGCCAGTCAGAAACACTGGGCAGGAGCTGCCGTTCCCACCACGTGAGAGGAGCGGAGGGTTTGGACAGCCACAGGGCGCACAGTGGCCCGATGGGCGAGGGTTGCAGAGGATGGGGTGGGAGGTGCAGTGAGGAAGCCCGAGAGCCGCCTGGGCTGATGAGTCGCCCAGGAGAGGTTTGGGTGTGGCTTCTCCACACGCCTCCCACAGCAACTTTCTGAGCACGTGTTAGGGGAGGAGCTGGTTCGGAGGCAAGATGCCTATAGATCTCACAGGAAAACGCCACGCATGGCAAAATCCCCGCCATGCTCCAGACCCAGTGCCATAAGTCCAGTCAGGACCTGTCGCAGGGGGAAGAGAGGTAGAAGCATGTGGTGTGGGGGGTGCCCCAAAACGCTCAAAAATCTAATCCCCAATGCGACTATGGCTTTGGGCATTGTGGTGGGGACTCAGGTTAGGTGTTGGGGTCAGGGGGTTGGGGGGAGGCTCTGCCTGTTCTTTATAAAGTCCCCAGGACGAAGGTACAGCCCAACCCTGCAAGGGAACAGACAGGAGGTGAGTTTCCTGGTAGGGCATTCTGCTACAGCAGAGCCATCTAGGGCAACAGACAGGGAACCTCCGACAGGACCCCCGTTCTCAGGTTCTCATGGAGAGCGCTAAGGAGAGAGAGCAGGAGTCACAGAATAAAACAGCCCAAAGGAGCCAACAGTCCTCTATCTTCTGCAGGGTCACACGGCATAATTTGGCTCCATTTAATCACCAAACACCTATTTGTGATTTACTGTATGCATTTAAAAGTGAATATTTTGCTGGATATGGTGCCGCCCGCTTGTAATCCCGGCGACACAAGAGGCAGAGGCAGGAGGATCACAAGTTCAAGGCCAGAGGCAGCCTGTAATTTAGCAAGACTCTCTCTCAAGATAAAAAGTAAAAAGTGGGCTAGGGTGCAGCTCAGTAGGAGAGCAAAGCATGTGTGAGGCTTCGGGTTTAACCCCTAGTTCCACAATAAATGAATGAATGAATGAATGAATGAATACATGTAAAAGTAAATATTCTGAGCACCTGACTATTCTCTACCCTGTAAGCAGAAGTCCTACAGTAAGCCCAGGGTACGCAGTTGGGAAGAAAAGCCAGAGTGCACTCCACCCACCCCAGCTTCTCTCTTTTCCATCCCTCAGGCACCCAGCCAGAGCTCTGGCCCAGCCCAGAAGTCCCCACACCCCGGGCCAGCAGCTGTGTGGGTTTTCTGGGTGAAAAACCTTTCTACCTTGCCAAAACTTGACTGTGGAACAGAAATATCACTGTAAGCCACAGAGCAGTCATCAGAGACTGAGGTGTCCATAGGTCAGCAAACGATCCGTGCAGAAAACAGCCCTGACCTAACACACCGGGGTCACTTTAGAGAGAGGCTGCCGCCTGCAGCTCACCTCCCAGAGAGACATGGGCTTTGCCTGGACACCCCCAGGTGAGCCCTGCTACTGCACGTCATCTGAGGAGAGTAAACTGCTGCTTTGAAGTACAATGTCAACATAATGACGGCGATGCCTGTGTCTCTATGACAAGTCATATCTTCAAGGCACCTCCACATCCTGGGGCTAAGACTTAGGAACCCAGAGTGGGGATGCTGGGAACGCAACAGCCATTTGTAGCAGGGCCTGGGCTTCTGCCCTGAGAGCCACTCAGCAGCCCTGATCTCCAGGCTGAGAGCCAAGGCAGACCCAGACCCAGACCTAGGAAACTGACTTGTACGTGCTGGGTTTTCTTACGGCGCTCATTGTACAAACTTGGCCACGTTTGTCTCCCGAGCTCAGACTCTTAAATCAATTCTCACAGGGATCTTAGACATCAAAGGCTACTGTGATCCCCAGGGACGATCTAGCAGGTTGGCCCAGGCCCCATGCGAAGTCAGCTCAGAACTGTGCACAGGGATCCCTGAGGCCAGCTGTTTCTCGGCGGTGGGCTCCAAGCCCCGGAAGCTGCCCCCAAAACCCATGGTCTTTTTTATTTTTTATTTTTTAACTTGTCGCATCAGCACTATCCAGCCAGAGGGAAGAAACAAGTGTCTCCTCATGCTGCCAGCGAGATGGGAAGAGTGCAAACACCTAGCTAATTACTCAGAGCGTGTTGGCAGACACCTCTGCCTGTCAGATCCCAGGTTGTCTGGATGGTTACTTACATCTGAATTCATTTACACTCTGGGAGTTTTAAACGCTGTTTTTCAGGAGTGCCCGAGATCATGGTGGGAGCTACGCTGTTTCCCAAACGTCCTGTGCTTCCTTTTCTTCACAGGCTCCGGTGGCTCTGCCGCAGGGCCAGGACTCTGAAGCTTGGGAAGACCCCTCTCAGGAATCCGCACCCAGAGTCAAAAGCAGAGCCGCTGCCTCCCCTGGCTCCCCGGCATCGCACTCTCACAGGGTGTCCATCTGAGGCGAGGGGCCCTAAGAGACCCAGACACTCTACAAAACCTGAAAGATTTCAAGGAAAAACTAAGAGACAATATTACACATTTTTATTTTCTCATTCATTCAACAAATAGTGTCAGGAATAGTCCCGTGGGTCTTGGAAACACAAATATCTAGATGTGTCCAAGGGTGAGTGATATACTCTTTACCCACAGGGAGCCCTCGGCTCAGGGTCCAAGGGGAAAACGACACAGAATATGGAAAACGCTCAGGACTGGGGCAGGATTTGGGTTGACATTACACGTGACCCTCAAACAGGCAAAAACTGTAAACCATTTCCTATATCCGTTCTCTTCCTTCATTTAATCCCTAATGACACACACATACACCCCAAACACACACTCAGAGCCTTCACATTTCAATGAGAAATAACTCAGCCTCTGCCAGGGCAGCCTAGTCTCTTCGGGGAAATGTTTGCTCACTTTCCTAGTTCAAGTTCTTTCTCAGGGCTGCGGATCCTGCCACACACTTCTTCCTTGCCAAGACAGGCCTCGTGCCAGGGACCCTGCCGCACTGACAGCCCCAAGCACCAGCCCTGTGGCCACACTCTGCCCCTGCCCGTGACCAAGGTGCTTCTGATCCACTGATGTCCTCCCGCAGGTCCACGCTGCATGCTGACTGCCCTCAATGCAGAGGCCTAAGCTGAAGCGGGGTTGTCCGGCCCCCTGCACACCTGAGCTCTGGCCTGGCCCCTCGCCCACTGCCTTCATGGGCCAGGGCTGCTGAACCAGGTGCCACAGGCTGGGAGGCTCCAGGCCACGGGCAGTGGAAGTTCTGCAGGCTGGAAGTCTGAGAGCAAGGTCGCAAGGCTGCACTCCCTCCCAGGGCTCCGGGGGCCTCCTGGCCTCATCCAGTTCCTGGCAGCCCTTGGCCTGGCCTAACCAGGGAGAAGAAGGGGTTGCCATTTGGCGCACTGTGCACCACACTGCCACAGGCTTCCACCAGCAGGATTGCTGTCTCCCGGGAAGCTGAGAACTCACGCCCACGTTCCCAGCATCGTGGTTGTTGCAGGGCCCTCTGTGGGGCTCAGGATCCCCTGGGAGAACCAGGTCACCCCACGCAGGCTTCCCTCTCCACTCTCAGCGGCTTCTCCCCCAACACCGGGGAACTGAGGGAAGGGGAGCCGGGCAACCCCTGAAGGGCGTGAGAGTCCACAGCAGAGGTGGCTGGCCGGAAGGAAAAAGAAGAGCGTGGTGCAGCCAGGAACAGAATGCGCTTCCAGAGTCCTTCAGGGGAATGCGTGCTTTTCTGATCTGCGACACCAGGAGGCCAGTCTGGGGCTCGTCCTTGCCCTCCGGAGGCTAGAGTCACCAGACACCAGAGGTAGCTGTGTGGTTCCCATTCCTGGACGGGCCCCTCTGCCCTGTCCTCACAGACCTGACTTAGGACCAAACTGCATGGCATTTCTGAGGCTCATGGGGTCTTGCTTACACTCCTTGTTGTTGTTAGGTACCATTGAATCAGGTCCCTCTCATAGCAACTCTATAAACAACAGAGTAAACACTACCCAACACTGTGCCATGCCCGGCACTACTGTCGGGGCTTCTCTGCTGTTCATAGGGTTTTCAATGGCTGGTTGTTTGTTTGTTTGTTTTTGTTGTTGTTGTTTTGTTTTGAGGAGGTTGTGGGTTGCCAGGTCCTTCTCCCTAGCCTACAACACTTGGTATTCTCAGGTGGTCTCCCATCCAAGAACTAACCTGCTTATCTTCCGAGATCTGATGGGATCTGACGCCAGGGGCCAGGGTAGTACAGCTGCAGACTTGCTTACGCTAAGACTGGAGAAAACGCCGCACAGTCAGCTGGGCCACAAACTCACAAGATTCCAAAGACATAAATTATTTCGCAAACAAGAAATGCTTCACGTATTTCAAAAAGGTCAAGGCAAATCAAGGTGCTGAGTCATGTGGCTGAAAAAAAAAATCAAAATGATAAATACGTTTGTCCATCAAATCCAAGCTTTGCCATCCTGACGATTGTGAGTGTATTTTTACCAATCTGTCTTCGTTCCATGGCAACAAGAGCCAGCTTCCCCAAGAGGAAGGGTCCCCATCAGCACGTCTCCTCTGCCTTTTAATGGAGCATTGTCCACTCCGTCATAAAGGATTTGCAATAAAGCTAGTTTTGTTTTTTTTTTCTAGTCCCCAAACAACATTTAAATACACTTTGTTCAAAACCAAGAAAACACACTGTCTCAATACCATCAGGCATAATATTGTGTCTGAGTCTCCTATTATTCTAAAGATGTTCAAGGACAAATTAGAGCTGCCTTTTTTTATGGGGTCTATGAACCTCTATGCAACAGAAACTTGAGGATTTTTTCTTCTAACATCTTTGCTCAGTTTATTATAAGTCTCTTTTAAGGGTGAGGTAGAATAAAAAGACAGGGAAAATTAAAGGGACGTGGGAAGGAAAAAGAGTTCTTAACCCAGGATCTGGTTTAAGTCTCATCACCTAAGAATCAAGGACTTCAACACAACTAAAAAACAAAAAAACCTACTGTGAGGACTGCCTGCATAGAGCCATTACGGGAAGATTTTTCAAAGTAAAATGTTAAAATAGCCATGCTTAAGGTCCAAATGCCTGCAGCCCCAAAACCCTGGCATCCAATCCCATCAAACCTCAGATGCTAAGCAGGGTTAGACCTGGCTAGTACTTGGATGAGAGACCTTGGGAGATCAGCCATTGAAAACCCTATGAATAGCAGAGAAGCACTGACATAGTGCTTGGCATGGCACAGTGTCGGACAATGTTTCGCTCTGTTGTACATAGGATCTCTATGAGTTGGACCCAACTTGATGGCACCTAACAACAACAACAAAGTCAAAACATATGTAACCTTACTTTCTCATCTGTAATCCTACGTTTCGCTGAGAAAGTTACAAATAAGAGGACCATGTTTGCAATCAACATATGCCTAAACAACTTCCTGGTAAGAATTCCTTTGACCATTTTGACACCTGCATCTTGACAGCACCCCTTTCTCACTGGTAAACTGACAGAGTAGGAAATCACTTAGGAATGAACAGTGGAACATCGAGGGTTCATCCGAGGATTTGAGACACAAAATGCACAGCTTGGGTCTGTTGAAGAAAGGTGCCTGCTCAAGGGGACAAGACCTGGGACTGTAGCCAGCGATGCCCGCTCAGGAAACCGCACGACGGTGTCTGCTAAGAGTGAGGCGTCAGCTCCTGACGTGGCTGGCGCTGGCCTGCGCTAGCTCAGCTGGGGAAGCTGAAGGGCGTTTACGCTGGGGCAAAACCAAGCGGTGTGTTGTGTTTGTGCTGCAACAAAAAGCAGAACGGGGTTTTAGAAGGGAGAGAACAATAACACAAAGGCCAGAGGAACGGCGGATTCGGAGGCAGAGGCCGAGCACCAGGCACTGCGAGGCCGCGAGGCCGGGCGGGGTGCAGGTGCCCACGGCGCCAGGATCCCACGCCCATCACGTATGTTTTAGGAGCATTCTTTACAAGTGTCCGATCAAAGCAGTTAACGAGACAATGACCGAGCAAAGCAAGGAGCGTGGTGGCGCCTGCGCCGGCTGCCCATCGTTCTTCTAATTCTTGCTTCGCTATGAACATTTTAAAACAAATTTGAGCAAAACCAAATGCTGCTTTCCTTGCAGCCCCAACAACTGCCAGTGGGCTGAAGAAGGCCTCCAGGTCTGATTCAAAGCCAAGGACCTGCAAGGCTCCCCACCACTGGTTCCCAGTCTTAGGACATCTGACCAGAGTCATTTAGTCATTTAGGGCAACTTAGTTAAAAATAGACATCTGGAGGTGTTTCATCCTTCCCCCACCTTGATTTCTGCCTCTGTGTTTCTCTTTTTGACTAAAAAGTAACCCTTTTGTGGAAACCAGGAGAGAACCAGAAGTCTGCGTTGGAAGAAGTTACAAAGTGGAGGGGTGTGTGCAGAGCCCTGCATCACGACCTGTTACGTAACAGGCAGGAAGGAGGTAAAGATGATGATCCGCCTGATGTCAGCTCATGGAGTATCTCCTGGCCCTAATGTCACAAATCCCTACATCAATCTGAAAACATCCGTCACACACAAGAGACCCACGCAAAAGAGAGCAGCAGGCCGCGCAGGTGCGGTAGTGACACGGCTCACTCTGATCTCTGTCTACTTCGTTGCTTTTTGCTTTTCGTAACCGTGAAGCGGCTTGGAGAACAAACAACACATCTAAGGTTTTATTGTTTCATCCAAACAGCCTTCAGAGAAGCGGCATCCAGACAAGCAAACGTCTAAGTTAACTAGAAAAAAGCAAGCAAGGAAGTCCAGAAGGCCAGGCAAGGACACCGCTTTGCTGGCACTTGGAAGTTAATGTGGGACAAGGGAGGGGAGAAAGGGAAATGAGGCCCCACCTCAGCAGTGTGGGGAACCAAGGTGGCCCATCCACTGGCTCAGTCTTTGAGGACTTACTGTGTGCCAGGCTCTGTGCTGGGAGACATAAGCATAGCCCCTGCCTCGTGAAGAATGCCGCTTGGCTGGGAAAAGCCAGAAGCGACTCCGTGCTGCCTGGTATGAGGGGAAGCAGAGTGGCTGCAGAGGCTCAGCAGAGCCCCGGGGAAGCAGCTCTGCTCCAGGCTGCAGGGCGCAGCAGGAGTGAGCTTGACCCAGGGACGGGGGAGTGTGACGTGAGGGGAGAAAGCCCTGGCTGGGCAGTGGCAGAGGGGGAGGCTCAGCGTTCACAGGGAGAAAGACAGCGGGTCGGAGGCCAGGCAAAAGAACCCAAGCAGGGTACTCGGTGCTTGGAGCGCACAGCCCCTGACTCAGGACCCCTGGACAAACCCAGAAAATGCACAGCCTGTGCCTTTGGAGCGGAGCTGAGGTCAGCCCACCCCCTGCGATTCCCCACAGTGCCTTGCACCCTAGCAATGACAGTGTCACAGAGGAAATTCAGGAGGGGAGCTCTGGCTGCCACAGGACGGAGATCCAGGACACACACACAATAAAAACTGAAACCACGCTCAGTAGGCTCTTTGCCAGAGAGGGGCGTGCGCTCAGATCCACCACTCCTAGAAAGTCCTCCGCTGTGTATTAAGAGGAGCCCCCAGTGGTGATGGTCATCCATTTTAATCGCCTGTCTATTATTAAGAAGCCTGCAGCCGTAGCCCTGTGGCATCCAACCCTGTCAGATCTCAGAAGCTAAGCAGGGTCAGCCCTGGTTAGTACTTGGATGGGAGACTGCCTGGGAATACCAGGTGCTGTAGGCTTGGGAGAAGGACCTGGCAACCCACTCCCAAAACTCAATCTGACACAATAGTGTTTCCCCTGCTGTACATAGGGTCGCTATGAGTCAGATACTGACTTGATGGCACCTAACAACAACATTATTGAGAAAACCTCCGATGAGGTGACTCGGTTGGACTTTTTGGATTTCCAAGTCTGCTCACACGGAGCCTCGGGGTCATCTGGAACATGAGACTGAGGAGGTGAGGAGCGGTAGTCAGCAACTGCCCCCTTTAATTTAGTCCTGAACCGTCCCATGGGAGCTGCCCTGACCCTCTAGGAGCCAGCTGAACTCTACCCAGCCGTCGGCACACTTCTGTTTCAGTTACAGTTACTCCTTGCAGATGGACCCAGCCTGGCATCAGGAAAAGTGGGGCAATCCCGCCCCAGGGCCCAGACAGGAATCCAGCAGGGTTCAGCGAGGAGGTCCCGCCATCTAGCGCTCTGAGGCTCAGTCTGCCCCCCCGCCTCGAACCCAGCCTTGCCAAGGCAAACCAAGGGGTGACACTCCTACCTAATTCTTCTCATCCCTCCCGGTCACATGGGCCCCTTCCGAGACCTCCTGTCCCTTCAAACCAGCCCTTGATGTTCATTTCTATCTGCTCTCAGCAGGATAATAGCTCTGGGCTGAGCGTGGAAAGCAGGAAACTCTACAGTATGACTTGTCCTGCAGTCTCCACAAACCCTGTGATGGCCTCAACCTCTCCTATCCAGAGATAGCACTGCCGGAAGTAACAATGGATTCTTTTCCTCAAAAAAAATGACATTGTGGTTAAAATTAAATCATTCTCTACTTTTGTCATCTTAAAAAAAAAGAAAAAGAAAATAAGGCTACCACCATGGTAGACACCTGTAATTCTAGTGACTTAGGAGGCAAAGGCAGGAGAATCACAGGTTCAAGGCCAAAGGCAGCCTGTGTAACTTAGCAGGACTCTGTCCCAAGATCAAAATAAATAAATAAAATTTCAAGGGGCTGGAGGGCAGCTCCGTGGTAGAGCACTGGCAAAGAACGCACAAGGCCCTGGGTTCACCCCCTGCCCACGTACTGCGAATATGCATGTATTACCCAGACACATCATGGTGCACCCTGTAATCCCAGTACCTGAGAGGCCGAGGCAGGAGGAGCATCTGAGGCCAGCCTGGGCCACGGAGTAAGACCCTGTCTCAAAAACAAAACCAGAAGCACAAAGGCATTGCTATAGTTTGGATCTGAAATGACCCTAAATGCCCATGTGTTAAAGGTTTGGTCCCCAGGATGGTGCTGTTGGCCGGGTAATGGAACTTTTAAGAGGTGGGGCCTAGTAGGAGGTTGTTATGGTTTGAACTAAATGTCCCCAAAAGTCATGTGCCTGAACGTTTGCTTCCCAAGTGATGGTGCTATCTGTGGAGGCTGTGGAACGTAGGGAGGAGGGTCCTAAGCTTTGCAGAAGTAGGTCACTGGCGTGGGCCTTTGGAGGTTTCTACCCTAGACCTGAGATTGGAGTCTCTCTCTGCTTCCTGATCACCAGGATGTGAGAAAATCATCTGCCATGGGCCCCACCACCTGCCACCACCACGCCTGCCCTGCCACCACTGATCCTGTAACTGTGAGCCCCCAACAAATATTCCTCACAAAAAACTGCTTCAGTCAGTTTCTCTGCCACCGTGACACACTAACCCACTCCTGCAGAGGATTTTGGGTCATCAAGGGTGCACCCTTGAGGGTATCAGGAGACCCCAGCCACCCCATCTCTCTGTGCCCTGGCCATGACATGAGTGGCTTTGCTCTCACACACATTCTCCATCATAATCATCACAGGTCCTAAAGCAGCAGAGCCAGCCAACCACAGGCTGGCACTGCCAAAAAATGAGAAAAGTCGGCCTTTCCTCTCTGTAAACTGACTATCTCGGGTGTGCGTTTACACTAACAGAAAACCAGCTAGCAGAGGCGTCGCCGCAACGGTAGGAATTGTTTCTCCCCCCACTCTGTGCCATGGTGCCTCGCACATTACAGGCGTTTTGGAAACATCTGCACATACTAGGGGACCGATCCGCCACAGCAGCAGAGCCTTCTTGTTTAGAAAGGGCAGCTCCAGAAGATGAGGCTTCTAGAAAAGCCGGCCTGGACTACCTGGTGCCTCCACATGTGACCGTGCAAGGGAGCCACTGTGTGAAGATGGACGTATGAGCTACCCATGTGCCTCCCACACGGTGGCCTGTTCCTCCCCAGGGTCCCACCTGCCAGAAAGATGGAGATGTTTCTGGGAATATTGTGTGTTCACCCTATAGGTTTAGTTGCAGAGTCTGTCATCCCTGTGGGGAGACATCTGGAGATGCCACTCCGCGTCAGAGACTCAAGGGGACCAGATGGCTGGTAAAATGGAAGGCTATTCTCAACCCAGGGCCAACCGGCAGGCTGAAGGCAGCGCCCAAATTTAGTTTGAAACCTGGTGCCTGGCAGTATAAAATTAGAAACTCCCCTGAACCGTCTGGCTTTTTAAAATAAATACCTGTCTGTCCAATCCTGGAGTGGAAGGATCTCAGAGTCTAGCTCCTTCTCCCAGACACAACATCTGGACCAGCCTTGGTGCCATGAGATAGCCTAACAGGCTGCAGGCTGAACCCACACAGTGCCCGAGGCCAAGGGTCCCAAGGTTCTGTGAGATCTTCTGATCCAGGCATCTCCTTCACTCTGCTCTGCCCTCCACCAAATTCCTTTATCCTTGTGCTACCTGAGGCTCAGGCGCACGCGCGCGCGCGCGCACACACACACACACAGACACAGACACATGCACACACACACATGCATACGCATACAGACACACAGACACTGAGGCTCAGGCGCACACATACACAGACACAGACACAGAGACACACATACAGACAGAGAGACATACACATATACACACATAGACACAGACACATGCACACACACACATGCACACGCATACAGACACACAGACACTGAGGTTCAGGTGCACGCACACATACACATACACACACACACACAGACACATACACAGACACACAGATATGCAGGGACACAGACACAGAGACACACACACAGAGACATTCAGAGACACAGAGACACACACACATGCACACGCATACAGACACACAGACACTGAGGTTCAGGTGCACGCACACAAACACACACAGACACACAGACACACGGATATGCAGGGACACAGACACAGAGACACACACACAGAGACATACAGAGACACAGAGACACACACAGATAAACACACACAGACACAGACACACAGAGACACACACAGAGATACACACACAGACACTCAGAGACACAGACACACAGAGACACACAGAGACACAGACACACACACACATACAGACACACACACACACACATGCTGTGCCCCATCTAAAGTCTGAAACGTTCTGGGGTGTCACAGCCCTCCTGCTGACCCACCACAAGGTCTCCCCTTCTCCACCGCTTCTCTGCCCCCAGTGCCTCTCTTCCTGACAGTGACCTGAGTTACCGGTGAACCCTAAGACACCAGCACATCTCCCCGTGTGAAGCCACCCTCTCTAGGTGACATGACACATGGGGTCCCCAGACGAATCAGTGAGTGTCAGACCTGCCCCCCACCACCACCACCACGTGCCCTCCAGGCTTCTCCTGCTGACCGCGACCTTTTACCTCCACTGGAGATGACCTAATCTGACCGACCCTTCAGCCCAACGCCATCCCTTGGGGACAGAGGTAAAGAGAGTCTGCGAGGAGGTTAGCGGCAAAGACTCGGCAGGGAGAGGCCATGGGGCGCCTGACCGCGTCTCCTCTCCTCACTCACGGGACTGGGGCAGCACATGCGGGGATGCGGGTGTGCACTGGGCTCGCCGTGAGAGCCCAGTGCAGCGTAACCCAGCGTCACGGTCACTGTCTTCACAAACACCTTAATTAGCAGAGAACCAGTGACCCCTGTGATTCCGCCAAACGAGCTGCTCCAAAGGGACAGGCGCGACGTCTGCTCTCAGTGTCATCGTCGGCTCCTTGTTCCCTCCCAGTGCTGGGCCCAAGCTTCCGGCCACTTTTCTCTCAGGAAGTCACTCAGTCCTTCTCCTCACCCAGAGCTCGGCCCTGTCCTTGTCCCTCTGTCCCTCGGACACTGAGGTGTGGCTGTCCCATTCCAGTGGCTGCCCATGCTGTCACTTTGGGTCCTCAAGAAGCAGGTGTTGCCGGGCGTGGTGGCCACCCCTGTGATCCTAGCACTCAGGAGGATCAACACAGGTGCAAGGCCAGCCTGGGATATGTAGCGAGTTCCAGGACAGCCTGGGCTACACAGTGAGAGTCTGTCTCAAAACAAAACAGCATCCCACAGAGACGGCAGGGCTTCAGCGCCCTTGCAGCACTTGGAGAGGGACAGGGGCAGCCTGGGGGCGTGGCCTCAGCATGGACAGAGCAGTGAGGGAGGCAGTGTTCTGGGCACAGACACCGGACCCCACACACAAGGGGGAACCACACCTTGCCTCCCACCCATGCCGTTCCCCAGAGCAAGTTCCCGGTGGAGTGTCGTCTAAACAGGAAAGAAAAGAGCTACAAGGCCTTTAGAAAACATGGGAGAATTCACGACTAAGAAGGAAGGCATATAAACCATAACAAAAAAGAGGGGCAAATTGGAGTATATTAAAATGAAGAATTCGTACTTATCAAAATTAAGAACTTCTATGTTGATAAACAGAAGAGAGTGAGAGACAAGTGAGAGAACAATTTTAACACATGTAACCAAGAAGAGGTTTAATAAGCATATATAAAAAACCCAAATGCTAATTTAAAAGAAAAAAAAGACAAGTTGGTATAACAAAAGGCAGGAGTCTTGGACTTGGGCTCCACAAAAACTGCAGTCATGGCTAATTAACAACAAGCACTGAGCATCTCCCTCAGGTCGTTGTTGTTGTTAGGTGCCGTCAAGTCATATCCAACTCAGGACTTCAATGGCTGATTGTTTCAGGATTGCCTCAGGAGTGGATTGGCATGCCCTGCTCCTATTTTTGCGGTGCTGGGACTCAAACTCGGGACCTCAGAGACTGCAGAGCGACGCTCTACCAACTGAGCTAAATCCCAGCCCTCTCCCTCAGGAGGGAGACACAAATTTAAGCTGCCATGAGAGACCATCACACACTCGCCCGAATGGTTAAAACTAAAAAGACTGAGGATAAACTTCTGGGAAGAACGTGGCACGACAGAAGTTTCCACATGCCAGTGAGTGTGCAAAATGTTCCGGTCACTTTGGAAAAGTGTTTGCAATACCAGGTACTAAGCCAGATCTGTGCCCCATTGTGACCTGGAAATTCCATCCCAGGACGGACGTACCTAGAGCGACGTCACATGAAACGTGTGTGCCACGGAGAGACAGGCGCGAGAATACCGCAGACACGTGTCATTATTTGTATGAGGCGAGTGCTCACCAGGAGGACAGAGGCTAACTGAATGGTGGTATGTGCGTTCTGTAGGACTCCAGTGACATTAAACACACCACAGTGACTCCCAGCAACGTGGACACACTTCATAAATACAGCACCAAGTGACGCATGCTCTGTAATTACCTAAAGTTCAGAGACAGGTGACGTTAAATACCATGCTTAGGGACTCATGCCTAAGTGGTAAAACTCTTGGAAAAATGCCAGGGCGGGATGGCCATGAAAGCCAGAACACCGGCCACCTCCAGGCAGAGGGGAGGGTGTAACGGGGGCACCCAGGGCTTCTGGAACACTGGCGAGAGTGCACATGTGTCTGCATGGGTGTCGCCACACGCACGTGTGCACAGCCCCGTGAGTGCGCATGCAGTGCTGGGGAGTGACGCGGGGCCTCAGGCAGGCCGGACGTGCGCTCATTCACTGAGTCACACCCTGGGCCAAGAGGCTGTTTTTGACCTGAGTGTTTGCTTTATTGTAATTGAAAAACTTTGCTATTGCACTGTATGCACTCTTCTCAACTGTCATCTTCACAGCTTAAAAAGAGTTTCAGGAAAGGAAGGGTGGTTGCCAGGCACCCTGGCGCACATCTGTCATCCCAGCGACTCATGAGGCGGGCGCAGGAAGACCACAAGTTCAAGGCCAGAGGCAGCCTGTGTAACTTAGTGAGACCTTGTCTCAAAATACGAAGTAAAAAATGGGCTGAGGGTGCAGCTCAGTGGCTGAGTGCTTGCCAAAAGCATGCTTGATGCCCTGGGTTCAACAACCCAGTACTGCTTAAAAAAAAAGTAATAATAATAATAATAATAATAATAGAAGGAAAAAGGAAGGAAAAGCAGTGATACATGGAGAGCTAGCTCCTGCCCCTAAGAGCTCACATATTCCAACAGGGAATATATGAAAATCATGGCAAAATGTAGGAAATAGATTATGAATCATGATAGGCTAATTTCCTAACAGGATGAAGCATATCTGCGGGTACAGCTCAGCAGAAGAGTGCTTGCCCAGCACGCACACATCCTTGCGTTCTTTCCCAAGCACCACAAAAACTCTAAAAACAATTTTAATAAAAAAATATATATATATGCGCGTGTGTATATATATACATATGTATATGTATATGTATGTGTATATGTATGTATGTATGTACATATATGTATATATGTATATATACACGCGCACATATATATATGTATGTATGTATGTATATGCCTACAGCCGTAGCCCTGTGGCACTCGATCCCGTCAGATCTTGGTGTGACACCACAAATACACCTGCCTACCAAGGGCTTCCGCACTGACTGAGCCCAGATTAATGCTCACAGTTGTCATTGTTGTTAGGTTCTGTGGAGTCAAGTCTGACTCATAATGACCCTATGTACAACAAAACAAAACACTCTCTGACACTGTGTCATACCCAGCACTTTGTCAGTGCTTCTCTGCTATTCATAGGATTTTCCATGACTCATTGCTTTGGAAGTGGCCTGCCAGGTCCTTCTCCCTAACCTGTAGCACTCGGTATTCCTGGGTAGTCTCCCATCCAAGCACCAACCAGGCCGACCCTGCTTAGCTTCTGAGATCAGGTGGCACCGGATGCCAGGGTGCTATGGCTGTAGACATAAAGCTCACAGTAGCTGGTGAACAAAGCCATCAGGTGCAGGAAGGGCCTCACAGCCTCCGCCCCCGAGGGAGTCAATATGCAGCATATGTAGGGTCAGCTACAGGGACCAGAAGCCAGAGTCTGACCATTCAGAAGGTCTCAGAGCCAAGCACTGGGTCCACAAATCATTCGAGGTAAGGGAAAAGTTTGAGACTGAAAAGAAAAAGCATTGGCTCAGAACTATGAAAAGAACACTGCAAATCCATAATCAGTAAGTGTTTAATTAAACGTCTACAATGTAACATTATGTCAACCTCATTTGATAATTAATATTCATAAGAATTTCATTACTTTTGGAAACAACCTGCAGGCTAAGCTTTCTTCATAAGAATTCCATGTGTGAATAAAAAATCATGGCAAATTGTGAATTAAATAAGTTGTTCATCACTAGATCACTCCAAAGGCAAAATTATTCTTAAAAAGCCTTCCAAAGTATCTACAGCAAAAAAAAAAAAGTTGCATTTTTTTTGGGGGGGTTGGTTTTTGGGGTTTTTTTGTTTTGTTTTTTGGGGGGTTTTTTTTTTTTGGTTTTTTGGTTTTTGTTTTTTGTGGTACTGGGTGTTGGACCCAGGGCCTCGTGCTTGCATGTTCTGCAAGTGCTGGACCACTGAAGCTGCACCCCCAGCCCATTTTTTACTTTTTGAGACAGGGTCTCGCTAAATTACACAGACTGCCTCTGGTCTCGAACTTGCGATCCTTTTGCCTCCACCTCCCAAGCCGCTGGGATTACAGGTGTGCGCCACTGCGCCTGGCAGTAAAAAAGTTGCATTTAATGTGGCATTTTGTTTTAAAATGATGTAAGGTGGAGATTCTAAAAGAAAGAATTCCTAGGCCCTTTAACCAGCCCTGCTCATGCCCCAGACAAGCAAAGAAGGGCCAGTGAGTCACGGATGAACCCAAGTTCATACACAACGCTGTAAACATTATTGGTCAGGCTGGGGACGTGGCTCAGTGGTAGAGCATTTGCCTGACCATGTGTGAGGCCCTGGGTGTTTCGATGCATATTTTTCTTCTTTAACATCTCCCCTCCCTTCTCACTAACTCCCCTGTGCTGTGGCTTGAGTCCCTCACGACACATAATATGGAGTGGACTCAAATAGGTTTCCAAGTCCCCCTCTTCTTTAGAACACACAGGACATGAGCCTAGGATTGGGCATTCAGGTGACAAAGAATGGGAGATTAGAGAAACTGTCTTTGCATCCCAGGTGACACATACCCACAGAACCCCTCTGTATAAGATGTCATGCCAAAGGCTAAGTGGGGTGCAAATGCGTGAAAGAAATCTCTCAGGATGCCAACAGTCAGAGACAGAAAGAGTGCTACTGCAGGAGGAAAGGTGGACACAATGAGGGAGGCACCTAGGTCCCTAAAGAAGGGATCATTATCAGAGAAACAATTGCAAAGTCCCCCAAAACTAAAGGCGGCTCTAAACGGATGAGTCTGGCATGCACAAGAAATCTCAAAGATAAACATGCACCGACAGTGTGAAGGAGGCAGATCTTTGCTACATTGTTATGAATCCAAAATTGAGGCAGATAAAATGGCTTAACTGTAATGAGGCTCTCCCTAGCAATGAAACAGACTGAACAAGAGTCAGGCAAGGAGGGGTAGCACTTGCCCAAGATTTTCAGGGCAGAGGATCCTAGGACCACACCCAGCAGGCGTCTCTACAGTAGAGATGGGTCTGAACCTGATAGATTTGAGAGGTGTAACCCCCACCACAAGTACCTCGCTGTGGTTACACATGAACCTAGAAGCTCTGTATTAACATTTGATCTGCTATGTAAATTCCCCTTTCAGGACACAGGACAGCTACCCACTGGAGACTCACTGATGTCACCAAAATTGATTACCACTTCAAGAGTCCTAATTGAGTGCTTAGTTGTCTTATTTTGAGTTCTGATTGTCACAGGTCCTGTTGTGAAAAATACGTGCCCCATCCAGATCCCTGCCATGTCCCCTGCCAACCTGGCCCTGTCACCATCCGTTCAGGAATGGTATTCCCAGAGGACGCCTGGAGGTTCGTGGGTGGTGCAGACTCAACATGTTTGTCAGAATCAGATTGAGACATCTGGAAGCCCCAAGCCTTGGGGGCCCTGCAGCCACAGGCCTGTGGCCTCTGATCCTGTCAGGTCCTGGAAGCTAAGCAGGGTCAGGCCGGGTTAGTCCTCGGATGGGAGACAGCCTGGGAACACCAGGTACTGCAGGCTTGGGAGAAGGACCCGGCAACCCACTCCCAAAACACAATCAGCCATTGAAAACCCTATGAACAGCAGAGAAGCACTGACAATGGTGTTTCGCATGTTGTACGTAGGGTCACTACGAGCTGGATACTGACTCGATGGAACCTAACAACAATAACCCTTGGGGGTAAACAGCATCAGTTGTGACTGCAGGGACCTCTCGAATCTAGGGACGAGTTCTTGTTCCGTAGGGGATCGTGCGTTTCTGCTGATGCAGCGCAGCTTAGCCAGTTCAGGAAGTTCGCTCTCACAAGCTGCACACCCTTCTCAGGGCTTCTCTCCTTTCCTCTCATCTACCTTTGCTCAATTATCTCAGGGAAATATCTCCCCTTGTTTATCCCTGTGCTCTTACATTTGTAAGCCAAAGAAAAACGACCTTAATCACAATCAATAAGTGTAAATAGTGCCAACAATACATCCATATGAGGCAAAGGAGTTTCTGACTTTGGAAGTGAGATTTAACGTCACACACACACACACACACACACACACACACACACACTGCCGCATCAGAGTAACAACCCTTGGGAAGGGAACAAATTTCCCTTCAGAATCTCCACCACAGTATTAATATATATTTTCAGCCTTTAATTCAATCTGCTTTTCCACAGGCACTATCATTTAGTAAAAATGAAAACCTTCCTTAATGAATTTCAGAGATGGGAGATTAACTTGCTGAAATAAATGCTAATATTGCAATTGAGATATCCTTTTATTCTATTTTTTTGCAAATACACAATATATGAGGATATTGTAAGTTTAAATGGCTTTAATGAGCTAGCCTGGGGATCCCTGCTGCATTGATAATGGCATTTTTATGACATACTCTGCTATGTGTTCAAACAAATAGACTTTCAAGCTGATTTCTGGAAATCTAGGTTTGAAAGTTGAGCACTGCTTAAAAAGATTCCAGTGAGAAATATGAAATTATATAATTATTTTAAATAGTAATGGGCAATTCCAACACTCAAGTTTAATGTATGTGGCTTCCCTTTCTCGCCATTTAATTGGTCTTGGTAAGCAGCCAGTTCTTCGTTTGTTGTTCTCAAGCTATCGTTATAAATTCTGCTGGCTCATACAGTGAAAAAAAGATGAGTTCGGAGTACAGGTTTTGCTGCATACGTTTTCTAAATATACTTATTAATGCTCCTTAAATTATCCTCAAAGCTGGGTGCTCATCAACCTCAAGCCTCCTCTCACTTGGTTTAGCTCCTCCGTCTCACTTTTATTGTCTGTACCGCCAGACGCAGCTGCATTTATTTACATTTTTTAACTGAATGAAACTTAACTTGTTGACATGTTGGAGAGTCTAAAAATGTCCTGTTTAAAATCGTGCTCACAACTACATCCGCCTGGGCGGCAGCTGAATTAATCCCCCTTTGTGGCAGAATTGACTTTCAAGAGAAACGTTTGCACCAAAATGAAGGGCTTGGAAGGCTTCGTTATTGGGCAACACAGAAGAAACTATTTTGATTGCATTTCGAGTTTCCAGCTGGAGTTTCAAGTCAAAGCCACGAAACAAAACCACAAGCACAACGAGAGCCACTGGGTTTCCGCTCAGACTTCCCCCGGGCTCTGCGCTTGTGGCAGTGACAAAGGAAGATCAGACTTCCCAGAGCTCTAACCCTCCCTGGCCAGGACCCCCAGTCACCCACACCGGGTGATGCGAACAGAATCCACGAGGTTGCTGGCGTTTATCAAGCATCTGCTACGCGTGGAGGCCCACGTGCGGGGACTGCAGGAACACAGAAGGGAGTATCATCCAGCAGCTGCTGGACAGAGCTGAAGTCTGGGGTCACTGTCACACCCAGCAGATGAAGAGTCACAAAATGTCAAAGAAAAAGGAGGGCCAGGTGGCTGGCTCAGAGATGGTGGCAAGAAGAGGTGGCTTGGAATGAAGGGAGGGCGAGTCCAGGGCCTCTGCCCAGACCTGTGACCTGCCAGCCCCACCTGGCTCTAGCAGGGTCTCCACACTGCCACCGAGGCCCTGAGCGCCTTCTGTGCAGAAAGGACTCTGCACAGCACCTTACCACAGGTCCTTTGAACACTCTGCTGGGCTGTGGGTGGCCAGAAGCACAGGTCTCCCCTGGCAGGCCTGATACCCTGCACTCCCGTCACCCCAGGACGGTCGCCTCAGTGACACTGTCTGGGCCCGGTGCTGAGCTTTATCCAACAGCCACGGCCCTGGTGCTTCTGTGACTGGCAAAAGGCAAGATCTCTGTGGTCAGCAATAGTCCTTTCTCTCTTCGAAATTAAAAACAATGAGCGGCTTCCATAGCTCCTGAACAGACGGTGATGGGTGAGTCCAGCTGTTGACCACATCAGCAAGTCCTGCCTCACCTTGCCTGGGCACCACAAGCCCATTGGGCAGGTCCGTGTGGAACTCATCTTCCACTCATAGTCGCCTGTCCCACGCAACCCCACATGCACAGTGAGCACACAAGGCCATCAAACCCTTTCAGCACCCCCTCGGTCCATTTGTGCTGCTATAATGAAGTACCTTAGACGGATGATTTATAAACCACAGAAACATGTGGCTCACAGTCTGAAGGCTGGAGGTCCAAGCCCACGGGGGCAGCAGATGTGGCGTCTGGTGAGGGCCCTTGCTTCAAAGGTGGTGCCTGGCTGCTGCCTCCCACGTGGCAGGAAGGGGAAACGTGCCTCCTCCAGCCTCGTGTAGGGCGCCTGTCCCACACGTGAGGGCAGAACCCCCTTCTCAAATGGCCACACCACTTAATACCATCACCCTAAGGATTAAGTTCCAACAGATGGATCTGGGGACACAAATGTCCAAGCCATAATAAGCGCCTACTTCGGTCTGTACGGTGACAGGTGCTGAGGAGGCGTTTTGACGTCAAGTTTTGTGGGGTGATAAGACACAGACATTCATCATCGAAAAGACACAACAGAACTGTGGCGAAGCAATCCTGTGCCCACCCTGGTCTCCAACCCAGAGCAACACGTGGCATCAGACCCAGGCCAGACTGAAGTGGAGGACAGAGGGATACCTGCAGGTGGCATCTGGTGCTACCTTTGTGGCAACAGGAGGCTCGGGCAATCCCTTCAAAACAGCCTCAGCAGGAGCCTCAGCAGGACAGACCCCACCGTATAAAATGTGGCCACCCCCTGCCCCCTGCAGGCAGCTCCATCTCTTCAGTCAGTGTGGGGTGTTGCACTGCTGCTGGATTCGCTCTGGCCATGAGCAAGAACCAGCCATCAAAGACCTGCCCTCTGGTGAGGGGGAACCAAGCGCCCAAGAACTGCACTGCCCGGAAAGGAGGCTTATGCCCACAGCTGCTCTGAGAAGCCTTGAGAAAGGCTGGCTCAGAGGTTTATGCCCACAGCAGCTCCTTGCTCCTTTCTTCCCAGTGAAGACTCGACTCCAAGTGCTCTGCTCCAACAGCTCCTTATTGTTTCCTTGTCTGTCCTGGTCGATGGAGTGGACCCAGACTGCTCCATTTACTGCCCTTATATACTCTCCAGGGGATAGCCAGGGACCAATCAGAGGCAGTCACCCCATTCAGGTCTTGGCCAATCAGGGGGGATATGCAAATTTGGTTTTGTAAAGGTAGCCAATCAGGGATGGTTCCCAAACGGTCCAATCAGGAGCCGTTCGGTGATTTGGAAATAGCCAATCAGTGTCAAGGGGTCTGAGGAGAGGGATTGGATGCCAGTCCCATCTTTGGGAGCTCAACGACCCAGAGTTCCTAGATGTAGGGCAAAGGTGATTGCCCGGGAAACAAGCCTCAGACCTCCAAGTGGGCCTAGATAGGCCCTGGGGCAAACTGCCCTCTCTAGGCAGTGCCCTAGAGTCAGCAGCTCCTGACTCTCCTTCTCTACTTTCTGCCTCTTATTCTGACAGCTTCCACTCAGCTTTTGGCTCCCCCCTCTTCACGCTCCCTGGAATCCATTCTTGCTTTATCTTGCTACTTCCCCTCCCTGTGACTCACTGTATCTGATGCCCACCGAGCCCTGGATGCCACTGACCTTGTCATGGTCCCTGTCGCCCTAGGTCCAGCTGTGATAGTGCACGGAGCGACGGCGCCTAGCCCTCTGCCCCTATAATGTGTGCACATGTGGAGCAGAACACCACCACCACCACAGGATGTGCCAGACCCCCAGGCCAGCTCAGGTGCAAAGCGACTCACTTGACTGTGAAGGTCAATGTCCTTCACCTGGGTGGGGAAGGACAGGGGTGGGTGGACCTGAGCAATGGGCTCGAGATGGGCAGGCGGACAAGTGTTTTCAAGCCTTGGAGGCCAAGGCAAAACAACCAAAGCTGACACTTGCCTGGCTCTTCCCTTCCTGGGTTCCTTCCCGAAAGGCATTTCAGTAAAAGTCACTGTCCTGTCATTCAGTTCAGAAAAACCAGAGGGAATACAGCACACACAGCCCACATTCTCACATTTCCCCCTGCTGATGGGACCGCGGGGTTCTCAGAAACCCAGCTCACTTGGTCTCAAGAGAATATGGGACTTTTTGGTTCACGTAACCGGAAAGCACAGGAAAGCAGCTGCCATCAGAGCTTGGATAAGACGTCAGGCTTGGCCTCCCTCCATCTCCTGCCCTAGTTTCATTTCTGTTGGCTAAATTTAGGCAGATGCTTCCCGTGGAACGCCAAGATGATGGCCCTGGCAGCTCTGGCCTGACATCCCACCACCTTACCCCAGCGGAAAGAGAATTTCCCCTCCCCAGAACCTCAGGGGTTCAGCCTCTGAATCTCAGGCTGGCCGGGCCTCGGGCTGCTCTCCAGGCTCTGTACCAGCAGCCATGTCCGAGGGAAAGGGATCACCGTGTGTCTGCGCACCAGGAGGAGGCTGCTTCTCCGAAGGAGCATCACGGCGCCATGGCCATAACGGGCTGGAGTTCAGCTCAGTTGGTAGAGTGCTGCTCTGCAGTCTGAGGCCTTGGGTTCAATCCCCAGCACAGCAAAATCGAGAGAAGGACGGGGCAATCCACTCCCGAAACAATAAGCCTTTGAAAACCTTATAAGGGTCCCTATGAGTTGGATATGACTCGACAGCACCTAACAACAATGTCCATAAGAGGGAGAACCTGACACCCAAACACACAGAATAACAAACGTGCTCCACCACCCATCCTGTAGCTTTTTTTTTTTTTTTTTTTTTTTTAACTTTTTGAGACAGGGTCTCACTAAGTTACACAGACTGCCTCTGGTCTTGAACTTGCGATCCTCCCACCTCCGCCTCCCAACAGCTGGGCTTACAGGCGTGCGCCACCCCGCCTGGCCCATCCTGTAGCTTTTTGTTGTCTATACGCATCCTCTCTCCCTCTGTGATTTCCAGCATCCCTGCATGATAGCTCAGCTGATAGAGCACTTGCTCTGAGCACTCTGAGGCTCTGGGTTTGATCCCCAGCACTGCACTCCCAAAACAACCGGCCTTTGAAAACCTTATGAACAGCAGAGAAGCGTTGACATAGTGCTGGGCATGGCACACAGCTAGGAAGGGTTTCATCTGTAGTACACAGGGTCGCTAAGAGTCGGACCCAACTTGGGATGGCACCTAACAACGAAGTGATATAACACAACACCATCCACCTCACAATTCAAGCCTTCTCCCTCCAGTCACAGGTATCCCAGGGTTATGCCCCGTTTTTGTACCCAACTCCCAGACTGGGGCCTCCTCTCTATGAGGCCTGGATTCTGTACTCTATGAAGTAAATGACAAACGTAAACATCCACAACACATGCTGTGTACAAGAGTGAAGAGAAAACAGGACAACACAGTGGAACTGCCCATCTGGTAACCAGAGGGGACAGCCTGTGACCACCCCCAGCTCTTTCCACGAACCATCGTCTGTTGATGAGAAAAGAGAGCACACGCCCTCCACAGCGGAGCGAGACCACGGCCCACCGTCCTCCACGTCCACAACCGAGTGGGACCCCAGAAGACCCTCTAGTGACCCACCTCCAGATGGTGCACTTTGAGGGCCACGCTGGGGTCACGTCAGGGCTGAGCAGCCCAGGGGTCTTCTCAGGCCAAGCCTGCCCAGCAGCTCAGTGCTCGGTGCCCTTCGTTGGATGCATCTGGTCACTTCGTGGGACATTAGCTGAAGCGGGAGACGCATCCTTTACCCAGACGCTGGCCTGGGAGGCTTCTTCCCCAGTAGCAGCCTCGGGGTTCTTCCCTGCGCTCAGCCTAATGGCCTCCGTTTTAAGCTCTGCACCGGTGAAGTTCAAAGCCACCACCTGGAATGGGGAGGCTTGGTCACTCTGCCTCTTGCTCTGCCGCCCAGTTTAATTATTTTAATGAGCCATGGATTTATCTCTTACAGCCATCTCTCTCCCTCCACAGTCTATGACTGGAAGACTTTTTAAAACTTCTGTTGATGTGTAACAAGGGGAGGGAAGGAGGGACAGAGAGGGAGGGGGGATGGAGGGAGGGAGGGAGAGAGAGTGAAGGAGGAGGAGGAGGAGGAGGAGGAGAGGAAGAAGGAGAAGGAGAAGGAGGAGGAGGAGGAGGAGGAAGAGGAGAAGAAGAAGAAGAAGAAGAAGAAGAAGAAGAAGAAGAAGAAGAAGAAGAGGAAGAAAAAGTAGTAGTGGAGGAGGAGGAGGAGAGGAAGAAGGAGAAGGAGAAGGAGAAGGAGAAGGAGAAGAAGAAGAAGAAGAAGAAGAAGAAGAAGAAGAAGAAGAAGAAGAAGTAGTGGAGGAGGAGGAGGAAGAGGAAGAAGGAGAAGAGGAGGAGGAAGAATCACACATATTACAGCCCAAGAAAGTTTTACAAGTGAGCCCATCTGTATAAATATTGTCAGGTCAAGAAACAGAACAATCTCAGGACCTCAGAAGCCCCCGTGTCCCCTCCCAATCACCACCCTCCTTTGTCCCCAAGGGTCTCCTTTCTTCACCTGACTTTAATATCATGCTCAGTGCTCAGTGTTGCCTAGTTCTGAAGCTACATAAATGAGACACTACAGTTAGCATTGTTTTCCCCAATACTAGGGAGTTGAATCCAGGACCTCACACTGGCATGCTTTGCAAGTGCTGTAACACCGAGCTATACCCTCAGCTCATTTTTTTACTTTGTATCTTGAGAGAAGGTCTTGCTAAGTTGTGTGGGCTGCCTCAGGTCTTGTGTAGGGAATATTACAGGATCCCCAGGGGATAGAGAGGAAATATGGTTGAGATAGGGGCCTATCTAGCCAGCCTGGAGGACTGACATTTATCCTCCAGGGCAAGATGGCTCCCAGTGACCTTTGTCCCATATCCCAGTCTTCTCGGCATCTAGTGAGACAGGATGGCCCCTGCCTTCTCAGACCCCGTGCCACCTGATTGGTTACTCCCAACCTTTACCCTGCCCCTGATTGGCCACTAAAGAACATCTCCTAATTGTCCACAACGTGACATGATGCTTTGCCACAAATTAGAATGTCACTCCTCATTGGTTGTGCCGATCCCCAGGCACCGCTTCCTGATTGGGTGGTGGCCATCTTGGGTGAGGTACCTAGAGACTATATAAGTGAAGCATGCAAGGTTTTGTGTTTGCATCTATAATAGCAGTCCATTTTCTACCAATCACAGCAATTCCTTTTTCCCAATCACAGCAGGGAAACCACTCCCCTCTGGTCTGGGTTGGTCACAGGGTCACCTGGAGTTCACTGAAGCTTGTGACAGCAAAAACCATCTGAAACAGCCATGGCTGGGGCTGCACCTTCAGGAGGTGGGGTTGTAGCAAATAGTTGCAATTTCACAGTTTCCTCCAAGTATCCACGGAGTGTGTATAATGGCTGATGCTAGTGTGAGTGTGACTCAACTGAACAATAGTTCTTTCATTCAAAACAGCCAGAGCCACAAGGGACAGCCCAGTGGCTGTCAATCAAGGAATCAGATCACCCCATCCCCCAACACCAGTGCTTACCTTGCAGAAAAAACAAGCAGCGGAAGGGGCACGTACCGTAAGAGGGGGAAAACCTTATCGTTAACACCAATATTAACCTTAACAGTGCATTAATATATTTCACACTCTGTACCCCAAGAAGAGGTAGGTTTCCCGACCTGTCCCACAGATAGGAGCCTGTCATGGTGCACTTGGGCTGCAGTGTCACCTCCCATCTATGCCTTGTTTTTGCTCAGCAGTGATGCCATGATGTCTATGAGGACATTTTCTCCCTGTGTCCTAGAGGTGGGGATAAGATTTCTGCTTCTCCCTGGATTTAGCTTTATCTTCTGCTTTCTTTTCAGGTTCTCTGACTTTGCTGGAAAGAACATCACATGACGAGGGACTTGCCTCTTCCATTCCCGCAATGTATTGCATTACCTGCCTCTCAGCTACCAAAGGTAAAAAGGACTCCTCCACCAAAGGCTTTTTTCCTCTTTGTCCTCTTTCAGAGGGACTAGCTTTGACAGACGCGCGTCTTGTGCTCAGAGACACTCATGGAAACATCGAGAAGCAGTTTGCACACCACACACCCTGAGACACCCCACCAGCCAACAGCAATCCGATGGCACCCGCTCAGGGTCCCAGAGGGGACACCCGTGATATAACAAGCTACCCTTTCAGAGCGGAACGAGATGCTGTCTCCTCAGCAGGGGTGGGAGGGGCTTCACGGTGTTCTACCCCACCTGGAATCAGCCAGTGCCCCATTTCAGGGTCTGTTACTTACAACACCCTACTGATTCCTAGCAGGGATCTTTCGCAATTCAGACCAGCTCATCTGGAAAAGGGGGGAAGGTGGAGGGAAGATCTATGAGGTGAAGTAACTGATGATCCAGGCATAAACCAATCACAGCTGCATTCTGGCGCTCAAGGAGTTTCACTTAGACCATCCATTCCATCTTCTCCTCAGCTTCAGTCACTCATTCATTCCAGAATGCAGATGAACCAGCCCCTGGGAGTCTGCACTGCATGTTACCCTGTCAGACACTCAGGGCACGGAGAACTTGTCTCTCCCGATCATTCAGACAGAAGTCCTGAAATCGCACCCCACTGGCTCAGATGCTATGCTCACCTTGGTACAGTGGAGAACGAGTCCCCTTTACACCCAAGGAGAAATAAGACTGCACTTCCAAAGGGGGCACAACGAAGGCTGGGAAGGCAGAAATAAAAGGCATTCTCAACAGTCATTCACTGGCTCGATGCACCTCAGTCACGTTTGCCAAACAGCACCACTTGCCCATCCACTCCTCCCACCCCTTCCTTCTGGCTGACAGAATCTGTTTCTCTTGCTTGGCAACGTGCCCAGTTTCAGGACATGAATCATAACTAATCTAAACCAAGCATCATAAACACATCACCCTTTTTAAAGGATAGAGTCATGCCAAGCTTTGGTCAATCAGATGGAGGAAAAGTCTGCTGGGTGGTGATTTTCTTCCCTGAAAATGAGAGGTTAATATAAAGCCTGCTCGCGATCCTGGCCCCCGCCAAGCCCACTCCCAGTTCCTGCCTCTGGGCTTAGTTGTGTGAGGTTGTGATACTTGGAGCTGCTGCAGCCATTTTGTGAAGAGTAAAGGGGAAGGCCAAGAGAACGATGGAAGGCCTGCCAGCTCAGAGCCTGAACAGCACAGAAACCGACCCAGTCTAGACCTGCCGCCAGCTGCTGCCTGTTCAGAACACAATGTGGAAAGCCGCTGGTGTTCGGGATTTCTGTTTCTTACAGGTGTACACAGCCTACACCTTCCATAACTGTTCTCCACAAACACATGAGCTTCCTTCACACAGCAGTAGGGGGCCTCCATCAGCCATGCCTTGTTGAAGTGAAGCCATCCCACAGCACAAATACAAGACGACAGAGAGACACGCCACTGCTCTCTCTGTAGAGACTCTCCACCACTCTTTTCCCTCCCCTTGGGTTAGTTGGTGGTGGTGGTGCCAGAGTCCAATATCAACTCACAGTAACCGGACGTACAACAGAACAAAACACTGCCCAGTGCTGTGCCATGCATAGGATCTTTTTATGTTCGAGCCCACTGTTGCAGACACTGTGTTTCTTCTCATTTTGAGTTATGCCACATCAACAAAAGGAAGTTCTAGAGGCTTTATTCCCATCATTAAGGTCAACTCTACTTTAAGGAGGCATTTCTTCCCCAGTCATCTCTTGAATACCTTCCAGCCTGGAGGGCTCATTTTCCAGCACTATATCTGACAGTGCTTCTCTCCTTTTTATACAGTTTTCAGTGGCTAATTGTTTGGGGAATGGGCTGCCAGGTCCTTCTCCCTAGTCTGTCTTAGTCTGGAAGCTCAGCTAAAACCTGTCCACCATGGTGGCCCTGCTGGAATCTCAAGCTTTCGGCATCACAGCAACACACAAACCCCCACATCACAAGTTGACAGGCACGAGGAAGGTAATAATAGTAACACTGTTACTAATAAGAAGGCTCTTCTGCTTCCCTCACAAACCACAGGGGACAAAGTGAGACATCCATTTCGGTGAATGGGTGCATCCCACAGGCTCAGGAAGGCGTCGCTGAAGTGAGCGGTGAGCAGTGGACGCCGCCACCTCCAGGTCCGGAATCAGGCGGGTCCTGCAATGATCCCCTGGCTCCTAACGGTTGCTGTGTGTTTATTGCCTGCCAAATGCCACGTGAAGAGTCGAGCATCTCCTCGTGTTGTCCCCAGCCCACCCCGGAGGAGCAGAGGTCACCGTGAGCTCCTCCCGTGGGCAATGGCACTGAGGATGAACACGGCCGTGTGAGCTGCTAAGGTCACTCATGCGGCAGTTGGTGGCACTGGGAAGCCCAGCCCATGGCACAAACCTGGGAATCCAGAAGCCCTTCCAGATCTGGGTTCCTCTGTGTGCAGCAGAAAGGGAAGCAAGTCTGGAAGCCGAGGACCGACTCCCGCTCCCCCCTCTTGGTGCTGCGCGTCCCTGAGCCTCACTTCCTTCATGGTAGACTGAGGTTGGCCCTCCTGCCCCACTGACTCCACGGAGCTGTGACAAAGGCCGACTGAGTGAGACCGGGTCTGAGGGCAGACACGGAGTCTGTCTCCCACCCTCACCACTTTGCACTCGGTAAATGGTTATCGGACCCATAACCCATCCAAAAGTGCTTAGAAAGTGGCCAACTCCACACGCGCCCAGCCCGGGGCAGTGAATAACGCAGCCCCACAAGATCCTTTAACATGGTGTCGATTTTAGCGTTTCTTTTCTTTTCTTTTCTTTTTCTCAGTACTGAGGGTTGAACCCAGGGCCTTGCACCTCCATGCTTTGCAAGTGCTGGGTCACTGAGCTGCACTCCCAGCCCATATTTTTTTTTTTACTTTTTGAGACAAGGTCTCGCTAAGTTACGCAGACTGCCTCTGGTCTTGAACTTGCAATCCTCCCGCCTCCACCTCCCGAGCTGCTGGGATGACAGGCGTGCGCCACTGCACTCAGCGCTAGGGTTTCTTTTCTTTGTGACCTCCCCGTATTGTGTACGTGCGTTGACTGTATCCCGTAACTTACGCCCAAGACAATTCCTCTTTACTCCGTCTGGCCAAAGGCTGGGCGCCCCGCACAGAGCACCAGGTTCCTGAGTCACTACGGTCTGCAGCCACGCTTGGCAGGGCTGGCTCTGCTCTCCTGGCCCCCGGGGTCAGCCTGGAAGTCCGTTTCTCATGTGTGCAGACCCCAGGCCTTCAAGCACAGCCTGGGAACCCGTTTCTCAGGTGTGCAGACCCCAGGCTTCCAAGCACTGCCCATTACAAGTTTGCAGCCCACAGAGGGGAGCCAAACCGTGCTGCCTGGCCCCACTGACAGACACTCCTGGCCCTCAACTCCGTTGTGGGAGGGTCTACCCTGAGCTCCTCAGTCCCTCCAGCCCACCCTCATCCACGGCCCAGCTCACGGCCTCACCATCACCACGGGGTTGTCCTAATCACCCCCCAGGGCTTCTCAGCCGAGACCTGCTCAGAAAATGGAAGCACAGGAACGCGTTTCCCCTCAGAGGAAAACGGCTGCGAAGCCAGGCACAAAACGCCAACCCACTCGGGTCAGTAAACCCCGGTGGGACGGAAGGAAGCCTGCCCAGCATGCAAGGTGCTGCGCATGGTCTCGGGGTGCACGCACCCTGCTCTGGGACCACTCAGCTAAAGGGGCTCCCAGCCAGGCAGTGCCTCATGCACGGAGGCCAGCGCCCCACAAGCAGGAGCCCCGAGGTCGCACAGCCCCACCCGCCCTCCACAGCAGCTCAGGTCTGCGGGACCCGTGGGGTCACCACACACACACACTGCCAACCTCCATCAGGCCATAAGAGCAGAGGAAGCTAGGGAAACGCAAGAGATGGCTATGAACACACACCCCATCGACCCTGCAGCCTGCGCGGCTGGACGTCATGACATGCAGGAGGCCCCGTCCCCAGGACTCCTGGAAACCCAGAGGCCCTGGAGGCAGACTGGCGGTGGTGACGTGGGGACAGCAGGTCAGACGATGAGCTGCAAGGTTTGCGATCTGCCCCATCTGCCCTGCGCTGTTCTGTCTATGGCTGGCACTGAACAGCATCCCTGCTCTTGCCAAGCAGAGCCATGCAGGGGCCAGGCTGCCTGGAGAAGCTCCAGGAGACAGGGAGGGCCAGGCCACCTCTGTGCCTGCAGAAGGCTATACACCCCCAACCCAAGTGGCAGAGTGGCCATGACCCCTCATGACAGCACCTCTGCTTTAAGAGCTAAGAACTCACGAGCCTGGGCCCTGAGCCAGGCTCTGGACACACAGGGAGGAATAGGACACCTCATCTTAACAGCAAGTTCACAGTCTCATGGGAAGCCCAGGATGCAACCAGATGGTAGGGCTTAAGGCTGAACATGAAGTTAGAAAGGTAAACTGAGGCTAGACTATGAAGGGCTTTGTGTACCAAACCAAAGTGCTGGCAGTGTGAGTCTACATCTGTGACCTCTGCATTTTGGGGTTGCAAAATATGATCCAGGGGATAGAAAGAAAATATTAAAGTCTCTGTATGTTTTCATACAATGAAATATGTAATAAGTTAAGCTTTATTATTGCTCACTCTAAACAATTACCTTTATGCCTTTACTTGATCCAACCGTCATCAAGCACCATGAGGAGTCCAGGAAGAAGAGTGGACATTTCACATCGTGACAACATGGCGTTTTGGTTCTTCTCTTCAGCACAATGTGACCTATAACAGACAAGCTGGGTTAAGTATATAAGAATTCAGTTCTTAAGCAACCCAGCCATCCCCAAAATGGGCAAGTCTTAAATTTTTTTATTTAAAAAGAAACTGTAGATTGAAGTAATGCTGTAAGACAAGGTGCATATAAAGAGAGACTTTAACAGTAACTTTACAACAGACAGCAGTGACAATGTGATCAGATCTCACAAATCAGCCAAAAAGCTTTTAAATTACCAAGGAGACTATTTGAGATAGAGCTTTGCATAATGAGAAATCTAATCCTAAATATAAATTGTGCTCAGATATTAGCTCATGACAGTAATGAAACCATTGTAATTAACAAGACATTATCAAAACTGTTGTTTTCTTTACCATGTCTTTTTTTAATTCAGACTTGCACATGCTTTAGAATGAGCATGATATATTAGCGACCTAACAGGTGCATAAAATTGCATAAAGTGAGCTCCTCCCTGCTAGCAGAGCACACCAACATGGTTCACTGCTGACTGGGAGTCGTGGGTCCACACCCCACTGGGCTGGCCTGGATGTGACGGCTGGGAGGCGCAGGCATGCACCACAGATAATATTACACTAAGTTCTCGGGACCCTCGGGTAAGGGGCGCAGACTCAAGCGGCTCTTGGGATCACCGCAAGAGAGGGGAGAAGGAAAAGGAAAAGCATCGGGAGGCTTAACCTTTGCAGGGACAGCAGCACCAGTTCTTTATTGCCCCTCCACCCTGACAAGGGCAGAGAGGAACCCAAAGTGTTTCTACAGCTCAAACCACAAGCTCGAGGCTACAGCTCTTACTGCTGCCTCTGGGGCAGCAGCGGCTCTTCTGCCTCTGGCGCTGGGACCAGAGATTTTCCTCCTCTTCTGTCCCAAGGCGCAGGGCCAAGGGACTATCTTCAGCTTGCTTGAAGTTCCTGGGGATCGTTGTCTAGGCACCCTGGGCTCAATGGTCTCATCTCATGGTGGTGGTCATTGTCTTCGTTGTCCCTGTTGTCAAGACACTGCTCAAGAGAGCAGTGTCGTCAGGCAGTGGCAAGGCCAAGATGCAAACTGCCTCAGAGTGGCTTTTATAGCTCTCCCTGACTGGGCTAGGCCAATCAGGTGAGAGTCTTTTGTTCATACTGGGACAGGTGGAGGGGCTTGAAATCTGGTCCAATCATGGTCTTTTTGTTCTTAACCAATCAGAGTTCGAGAAAAGTGTCCAATGGCAATGCAAGGAAAACATCCAATCACAGTTTGCCATTTTTAACCAATCATATTTACATATTCATAATCCCTTTCTTGGCAGGATTTTGCTTGTCAAGTATATTGTTACTCCCATTGTTCATCTTTTCTATTAGTGCCTCGAACCCCATTTTTCCAGTTTGGGGATTTCTCCCTTTTTCCTCTCATTATGCCCCTACAGCTGACAACTGGTAACCAAATCTGCTTAGAAGCCACTGCTATAAACAATACATCGCAGAGGCAGCACAGACCCTGTTTAGACCTCCCATTCTTCCCAAGGGCTTTGTTGCCTTTCACCCTCGGCAACAGGAGGGAGAATGTTAAAAGGGAAGCTGGCAAAGCAATCTCAACTAAAAAGAACAAGCTGCAGGCATCAAACTACCTAATCTCAAAACACTCCTGCTAGAGTAGCAGAAGACACTGGCAATAAAACAGCCCCAGCCAATGAAATAGAGTCAGGAACCCAGAAATAAGCCCCCTCTCACAGCCACATGGTCTCCAACAAAGGTGCCAAGAAAATACACTTGGCAAGGATACTATCTTAAATAAATGGCAGCAGGCAAGCCAATGTCCACAGGTAGAAAGATGGGACTAGACCCCTCTGACCGTCTGCACAGACCAACTCAAAATGGAAATATAAAACCTAAAACCATAAAAATACTAGAAGAAAACATAATCAAATGCTGTGTGACACTAATCTTGGCAAATATTTTTGGACAAGAATGGAAAGACACGGGAAAGAAAAGTGAAAACAGACAAGCAGGATCACATCCAGCGCGAAGCTCTGGCACAGTCACCAGGGTGAAGAGACAGCCCACAGGAATGGGGGAAGTGTTGATGAGCCATTCGTCCAACAAAGGATGATATAAGGAGTTCAAAAGACAGCCGCAAAATACCCACAAATAATGCAATTAAACAGTGGCAAATGATCGGAATAGACATTCCTCAAGAGAAAATATGCAAATGGCTGAGGACATGAAATGCTCACCGTTAGCCAGGCGTGGTGGCAATGCCTGTAATCTCAGCAACTCAGGAGGCAGGATCTCAAGTTCAAGGCCAGAGTCCCACAGATGCAAAGTAAGTGAGTCGTAGGCCCAGCGCCTGGGAGTGGGGAGCTTCAGCGCTAGTGTTAATTCTTTATCTTATTATGTATTCAAAAATAGTAATTTTTAGCCAGGCACAGTGGCACAAGCCTCTAATTCCCAGTGACTTGGGAGGCTAAGGCAGGAGGATGGCAAGTTCCAGGCCAAAAGTACCCTGCACAACGTAGCAAGACCCTATCTCAAAATTTTAAGAAATAATAATAAAATGGACTGGGGGTGCAGCCTAGTGGTAGAGCACTTGCAAAGTATGTGTGAGGCCCTGGGTTCAACCCAAATATCACAAAAAAAATTAAAATTAAAATTAACCTAATTTTCCAATTATGGTAGTGGTTATCTTCTTTAAATCAATTTATATAAATTTTACAAGAACAGATGTTAAGCAAAATATAATGTAGTTGGAGTGTAGACCTGTATGTCAACACCTGGGGAGGAGGAGGTGGAGTGTAAATGACCTGAGAATTGGCAACCTGAACTAGATTTTTTTCCCCCAGTATTTGGGGTTAAACCCAGGGCCTCACACATCCTTTGCA
Source organism: Pedetes capensis (assembly GCA_007922755.1). Lineage (NCBI taxonomy): Eukaryota > Metazoa > Chordata > Mammalia > Rodentia > Pedetidae > Pedetes > Pedetes capensis. The sequence goes on along the minus strand of VMDO01002692.1, from coordinate 87,455 downwards.
AATGCTCTATCACTGGCCTGCACCCCCAGCCCGTTTTGTTGTTGTTGTTGTCGTTGTTGTTTTTTTACTTGGAGACTGGGTCTCACTATGTTATGCAGGCTGTCTGTGGCCTTGAATTTGCAATCCTCCTGACTCAACCTCCTGAATTGTTGGGATTAAAGGCATGCGCCACCAGCCCGGCTAGATGATTCTTAATCCGCAGGTCTGAAATTCCTTGGTTTGTCTTAGCTTGTCCACAAAAAAGCTAAAGTATTTTAAAGCCCTTGTAGCAAATTATAGGAGCCAGGGAAGAATGTACCATTTCCAGGTCACTTTGCCTGTGGTGGTCTCTGCCCTGGCTGAAGATGAACAAATGCAAATGGGAGGTGAGAGGGGGCTCCTTGAGGTAAGGGCCTCGGTGGCCCTTTGGGGCAAGGGCTGGGGACAGGGCTGTGTGTGTGCTGCATTGATATTGATGCTGTCTGCGATGCTGCCGTGGGAATCTGAAACTACTGCAGACAGAAATGTCCAGACACCAGGAGAGAGGTGGCCAGGAGACACCACGGGGATGCCAGCCTCTGCCGGCCTCCGCCAGCCTCCCTCTCCCGATGGAACTGCGCTGGCCTGGTGTTTGGCGCCCCCTGCTGTCCCCTGCCTGCCAGAGACAGATAACCCACCATGGAATCTGGAAATGGCCAGGACAAAATGCACTTTTGAACAGCAGGGTGAGGCTGCCACCAAGCAGAGGCGCACCTGTAACGCCAGCCCGTAACCTGGGGCTGTTGAGAAAGCAGGTCTTCCATGCCACTCCTCTAAGCTCCTATGTGACTTGAAAGACTCAGCAGGACCTGGGAGGGAAAGCAAACCTCTTCTCTCTGCTGCTGTCCTCACTCTCAAAGCCAGCCCCAGAGCTCTCAGAATGCCTGGAGAGCAGGAGGCGCCTCCGCAGCAGCCCCGGGGTGTGTCAGAGCCAGGCTGGGCAGTGCGCCAGGTACCCTGAGCAATCCTTAAGAAATTCACCAAAGCCTCGACCCTGAGCGGGGAACACGTTACAGGCTGCTCCGAGGGACGGGGACTCTGCTCTCAAAGGGCTTTCCATGCAGGAAAAACGAGATCGTACACAAATGAAATGGTGAGGCTGGGCACAGTGGCCCACGCCTGTAAACACAGTGATGAGGGAAGAGGAAGCAAGAGGATCACAGATTCCAGGCCAGAGGCAGCCTGCATAACTTAGCAAGAACCTGTCTCAAAATAAAAAATAAAATAAAACAGAAAACGGGCTGCGGGTGCAGCCCCGTGGTAAAGCAGTTGCAAAGTACGTGCAATGAATGCCCTGGGTTCAACCCCTCAGTGCCACCAAAAAAAATAATAAAACCAAATGGCTAGCAATAGTTACCACTTGCTAAACCCAGGCATTTCGCTGTCATCTCCAAGGGGAACAACAATGTTGCAGGCTAAAAATTGCTGCGGTGTTACAGAAAGGGAAACTGAACCTCAGAGAGGTCAGAGGACTTGGGCTGAAAGGAGGAAGCTCCTCCACCCTGGAGGCTGACGCTGAACCCGAGCCATCCACTCACGTCATTTTGTGGTAGACCAGCAGCTGAGGGGATGGGGTGAGTGGGTGGGGAACATACAGATGTTTTATTTCTTTTATTTTAAAAGCAAACAAGGCTTAAAGCTCATATACGTTATTGGTGAGCCATTAGATGAAGAGAGGCTGGCAGAGCATCTCAGGGCTGGCTGCTGTCCTCTTGCACATTATTCCTAGGGTGGCCTCGTGTTTTAAATCTCTCCTAAATAATATTTCCCCCATGTTCTGTCAGCTTGTCGTGCTGTGGGGGCTTGTGCATTGCTGTGCTGCTGTGATGCTGAGAGCTATGCTACCTGTATCTCAGATACCAACAGGGCCACCCATGGTTGATAGGTTTCTGTTGAGCTTCCAGAATAAGACTAGGGAGTAGGACCTGGCAGCCCACTCCCAAAACAATTAGCCATTGAAAACTCTATGAATAGCAGAGAAGCACCGTCAGATAGAGCGCCAGAGAGTGAGTCCCTCAGACTGGAAGGCATTCAAGAGACAGCTGGGAAGAGTTGCCTCCTCAAAGAAGAGTTGACCTTAATGACAAGAATGGAGAAAAGCCCTTGGAACCTCCTTTCGCCAATATGGCATGACTCAACACAAGAAGAAACACAGTGACTGCAACAATGGGCTCAAACATAAAAAGACTGGCGCACGGCACAGTGTCAGGGAGTGTTTCATTCTGTTGTACATAGGGTTGCTGTGACTCAGACCCAACTTGATGGCACCTAGCAACAACAAATAATAATATTCTTAAGGAAGAAGGAATAAACGGAAGCAAGAGAGAATCCTCCACAGATCTAAGTCTAAAATGGAAAGCAGTCCCTGCTCAGCCATCACACAGAAGCTTGCTGAGGAGCCCAAGGTTCAACTGTGTGGAGAACACTCAGCGGCTTGGGCGGTGGAGGCAGGAGGATCCCAAGTTCGAGACCAGAGGCAGTCTGTGTAACTTAGCAAGACCCTGTCTCAAAACAAGAAAAAAAAATGGGCTGGGGGGCGCAGCTCAGTGGTCCAGCACTTGCAGAGCATGAAAGCGTGAGGCCCTGGGTTCAACCCCAGTACTGCAAAAAAAAAAAAAACACGAAGTTCAGAGGGGACGAGCCACACCCAAGCCAAGGCATGAGGGCAGCTCCGGTGGAGCACCGCAGCCGGCTGAGGCCCACGGTCAGGTTTAAACAAGGCAGCAGTCAAGCCAGCACCTCAAACTGCACTGAGCATGGGACAGGGGCCAGGAGAAGCGAGGCTGAGTCCCAGATGTCAGCCACGGAGTTGGCCTCGTCCGCCATCCCAGGGCCGCAGGCAGGAAAACCCCAGGAGACGTCTCTGCCTTCCCAGCCCGGCCCAGTGGGTGGCTGGGGCTGCTGTGTCTCACCACCGACGTCCAGTGTCAGGAAGGCTCCTGGGGCTGACACCACCCCTATGGGCTGGTCTGTGGCACATGAGACCCTGGTGCCCCCAGACTTCCAGGAGAGGAAAGCAAGTGCGCCAGTGGGAGCCTACGGTCACTGTGACTGGCCCAGCGCCCCCACCAGTCAGGGTGGACTCGTCTTGAGGCCAGGGGACGCATCGTGGAGGACGTCCCCTGGGAGTCATGCCATGGGACCGGGGTATGCACAGAGGCCACGCTGGCAGCTGTCTGGGGCAGGGAGCTAACCTGGGAGAAAGCAGAGGGCAGGAGTCCAGAGGAAAGATGGACAGAGCCTGAACTGCAGCCAAGAGGCGGCAGGGGGCACCATGTGGGAGGAGGGTGGGCCCCCCGTGAGGGTGACGGAGACAGGAGAGGTGGAGGCACCCCTGGGGCTGCTGTTTACATGGGGCTTGTCCAGGGTAAAGGCAGCAAGGACTCCGACTCCTCTCTATAGATCTCACAGTTTGCCCCCGTCTCTTGTTCTAGTTCCACCACCAAAGCGCAAGTTACTCCGCAATAAATACCTTATTTATCTTGAAACCTCCAAGGTCCAACACTGTGCCACATGTATAATAGGTATTTCGTAGATACGGTCTCACTGGCTAGGAAAAAGGAATGCGCCTATGTAAGATTATGACCAACATGGTCAGGGGAGAAGTTCGCCCGTAGTCTGAAGGACGGTAAACTAGGGTATATTTGGTGCTGCGAGCAGTGGAGTCACTGGAGTTGCATGAGAAGGTGATCTGATCAGAGCCAAGCTTAGGAAATCTAAACTGGCCAAGATGTGCTGAGTGGGTTAAGGCAGAGGGGATCTGCAATGAGCACCAGATCCCCCACGGTAATCGTCAATCTTAAAGAGTTCCTGTTCAAGCCAGGTGAGGTGGCGCACGCATATAATCCCAGCAGCTCGGGAGTTGGAGGCAGGAGGATCTCAAATTCGAGACCAGAGACAGTCTGCGTAACTTAGCAAGACCCTGTCTTAAAAAGTAAAAAAATGGGCTGGGGGTGCAGCTCAGTGGTCCAGCACTTGCAGAGCATGCAGGCGCGAGGCCCTGGGTTCAACTCCCAGTACCACAAAAAAAAAAAAAAAAAAAAAAAGAGTTCCTGTACAGGGTCTGATAGCCCAGGATCCCAGTCTTCAGACTGTAAGCTAAGTCTCTGATCATTACATCAAAAATACATCTCAGGAAGTCCAATGACAGACGCAAATACACTATAAAATCCAACTGTGCCAATTCAGCTGCACTGTCTTCTCTGGAAAAGCCAGCTCTGAGCCTGTGCCATGCTGTGGTTTTGGGGAGCCCTGCATCCGTCTTTAATGACAGTCTATCTGGAGAACCCAGAGACAAAGAAGTGTGTGTCTATGGAGAAAGAGAGAAATACATTTTACTTCAAACCATCAGGCTTCTATTTTAAATTTGCCCCTTACCAAGGCCTGGATTTGCACAGCACTCACACACCAGGAAACAGAAACCTAAAATGAACACACCCCTCACTCACTCCTAGGGTGTGCAGACGCCCCCCCCCCCGGATAATTCCAGAAAACGGACTTTGCTGTCAGAGGGAAAAGTCTACAGAAAAGTGAGGATTTGTCCAGGATATGCAGAAACGCTTAACCCCTCGCAGGCGGGCATCAAACGTGTCTGCGGAACATAAACAGCATTCCTGCGCAAGGGGCGGGGCCTTCTCATCCTCATGTCACCACAGAGCACTGACAGAGCATGTGCCTCCAAATGCAAACACGTAGACACCAGTCTGGTGAGAAGTCTCAATTCTTTTTTTCTTTTGTGTGAGGGTTTTGTTGTTGTTGTTGTTCCTTTTGAGACAGAGTCTCACTATGTATCCAGCCTGGCCTCAAACTTGCTTTATAGCCAGGCTGGCCTCATACTCTCATTCCTCCCACCTCAGCCTCCTGGGTGTTGGGATTACAGGTGTGCACTGCCATGCCTGGCCTGAGGTATAAATATAAACTGGCCTCCCACAATGGTGAGCTTATGGTGTTTCTGCAGCTCAGCAGGAATCCAGCCACGGGACAAGACACTAGGTACCCCTTCCTGCAGAGACTCCACTAATAGAGCAGTAATGAGGGTGAGTTTTGGGGTTAAGACTGTATTTTAGTACTCAAGGTCTTCTGGTTTAACCATGGGCCCTACTTAACAACTCAGGTGACCACAGAAAGAGCATATATATTTTTGACAAACACTTAAATAGAGCTTATGGCTAAGCCCTATTTTTTTTTTATTTATTTCGTTTTGCTTTTGCCATACTGGAGAGTTGAACCCAGGACCTCATGCATGCTTTGCACGCTCTCTACCACTGAACTGCACCCCTGGTCCATTTTTTTACTTTTTGAGTCAGGGTCTTGCTAAGTTACACAGGTTGCCTCTGGCCTCAAATATTTGATCCTCTTGTCTCTGCCTCCCAAGTTGCGGGGATTACAAGCAAACGCCGCTGTGCCTGGCTCTTGTTTTTGTTTTGGGATAGGATCTCCCTATGTAACCCAGGCTGGCCTGAACTCCCTATCCTTCCGCCTCAGCGTCCTAAATCCTGGGATCACAGATGTGTGCCACCATGCCTGGCTCTAGGCATGATTTTAATCACCTTAAAAATATTACTCACAGCCAGGCGTGGTGGCGCACACCTATAATCCCAGCAGTTTGGGAGGCAGAGGCAGGAGGATTGCAAGTTCGAGACCAGAGGCAGTCGATGTAATTTAACAAGACCCTGTCTCAAAAAGTAAAAAAATGGGCTGAGGGTACAGCTCAGTGGTCCAGCACTTGCAGAGCATGCAAGTGCGAGGCCCTAGGTTCAACCTCGAGTATCACATTAAAAAAAAAAAATTACTCATTTGAGCAGAGTGTGGTGGCGCATGCCTGTAATACCAGCGGTTTGGGAAGCGGAGGCAGGAGGATCACAAGTTCGAGGCCAGAGGCAGTCTGCGTAACTTAGCGAGACCGTGTCTCAAAAAGTAAAAAAAAAAAAAAAAGGGCTAGGGGTGCAGCTCAGTGGTCCAGCACTTGCGAAGCATGCAAGTATGAGGCCCTGGGTTCAACCCCCAGTACCTCATAAAAAAAAAATATTACTCATTTAATGTAATGCTTATAACAAATTCCACAAGGTAGTCCTGACACCCTCAATCACTTTAGCAGCCACAGATGGGAAAGCTGAAGCTTGCTTCTCCTAAATTTTACCTGCTTCTTCCTGTAGCCCAACTGGCCTGGGTGCTATCTGTCCCGAAACCTTTCTCCTTCACCCTCTCGTCCCTGGACGGCTGAAAGGAGTCCACTCAGCAGAAACATTACCTGGGGTCTGACTTCTTTCAGAGTTGCGGGAGGCTCCTGGATTCTAGCTACGCGCCATCTTTCATTCCTGAACCACGACCTTAACTGAGCATGCCCAGTGGTGCATACCTACCTTACGCCTGAGACTGAGCATGCGCAGGGATTGTACCACCCTGAAGTGGTCCCCCTACGTGAAGATGTACAGATGCCCCAGATAAAAGTCCAGGCTTCCTTTGTGCGGGGACAGCATCGCTGTGGAAGGGATTCCCATGCTTCTTGTTACCCGCAGAGGTGTTAAATCTCCCTCCACTTTTTTATATCTTGGCTATGCTTATTTTGGCTTTGCACACCCCAAAATGGGAACCCCCTGCATTCTGTTACAGTTACAACTGGGAAGGCTGAGACACGAGGGTGCTCCATTTGCCAAGGGTCACCATGTCATCAAGTGATAGAGTTACCATTTGAACCTGGTCTGTCTGCTTCACAATTCCACATCAAGTCAGCAACACCTGGGCTTGTACACACCTGCTTGCGTGCTGCCTTCCTTTTTTGTTTGTTAGCAGTACTAGGGATGAGGAACCCAGGAGCCTCTCACAAACTTTGCAAGTGCTCTACCGCTGACCTGCACCCCCAGGCCATTTTTTATTTTTTAAATCAGGACAGGGTCTAGCTAGGTTATGCAGGCTGCCTCTGGCCTCAGACTTGTGATCCTCTTGCCTCTGCTTCCCGAGAGGCTGGGATCCCAGGCATGTGCCACCATGCCAGCTAACACATCTGTTTTCCTGGCTGCGGGAACAATTTTTCTTGATTTGCTCCTCGGGCAGTATATGTGCCTGGCATGTTTTCGAAAGCTAGTGCCTCCCTTGCTTTGAGTAAGAGCACTTCTACTTAGATAGGAAGCTTGCTGAGAATTAAAGCGTGATCACTCTCTTTCTCGTGTAATGTTGGACACAGTCTGAATGTTTGATCTGTCTAAGTCTGATATAGGAAAGGGTCGATCCCATGGGCACGGGTGTTCGCTCCCCTTCAAGGGCGAAGCAGGTCTAACCAGGTGTGGGACACTCGGTGTTCTCCTTCAGCCTCTCCACTTGCAAGTATTCCACAGGATTAAGTGGAGTCTAAACCCATGTCCAGGCTGGGATTTAGCTCAGTGGATAAAGCGCTGCACTGCAGTCTCTGAGGTCCCGAGTTCAACTCCCAGCACCGCAAAAATGGGAGAAGGGCCTGGCAATCCACTCTCAAGGCAATCCCGAAACAGTCAGCCATTGAAAACCCTATGAGAGTCGCTATGAGTCGGATACTGACTCGATGGCACCTAACAACAACAAACCCATGTCCACCACACAGCAGAGTCACAGTGTGGGGCAGATCCTCTGTCACCAGGGGCAGGAGGTAGGTGTTACAGAGCAGAACCCTGTTGCCTGGCAGAGCAGAGCCGTGCCAGATGGTGGACAGATGGAGGACAGAAGGAATGTGCTGGCTTAACCGCCTCCTGAAGTCTTGATAACCACTGCTCTCAGACGGAGGAGGAGTGACTGGTGTGTGAGTGAGTGCACAGGTGTGTGGCCCAGGGGAGCATGGTCTCGGTCTTCATGTGGGGACTCAACCAACGCCACTTCACAGCTGGTCTTCTGGCCTTTTAACACCAGCTACCTTTATTACAAAGGAATTTCAACCACAAGAGAGTCACTAATCCCAAAAGATTCATTGCAAAAAGATCATTGTAATTCAAAATTTTATAAACCAAGATTCCTTAAAATAAGGAAACTGCCTGTGGACACTGGGCACAAAATCATTCCACCTAGGGGAGAGGAAGGCAGATATTTTCAAAGTAAAAAAGAGATTAAGCCTTGAAACTAATCACTTCAAGAGAAATAACCAAAGTTTTAGTGCAATATATCACAAGAATCAAAGTGCTTTTAGTTAAAGCTTTGGTCTATTCCACCTCTGTTTTTTTGGTTTTTTTTATTATAGTTTAGCAATTTTATTGAACACCAAAAATTCATGTGGTGTCATGAAGTTTTATTCAGCCATAAAGAAGGGCAAAATGATGGCATTTGCCATAAAATGGATGCAACTAGAGATCATCATTTTAAGCCAACTAAGCCAGACCCAGAAAGATAAACTTCACATGTTTTCTCTCATATGTGGATGTTACACTTCAATATATATTGATTATTAAAACATATAGATCATGAAAACAGACAGGACCTACGTAGGGAAGGATAATGGACTAAAGGAAAGGAGGGGGAGGCAAGAAAAAAGGGTAATCAGAGAAAAGAAAAAAATATCATGTATGTTACCCTCACAGCAAAATTGGGATATACTCATACAGAGGGATATACTCACCAGATATGCAAGTAGAAAGGAGAGCATTGGTGGGGAGGGAGAGGATGGGGAGCGGGTTGAGAGGGTAAGCAGGAGGTGAGCATGAGCAATGTACAGCGAAATGCATGCATGGAAATGTCATAATGTCATAATGAGACCCACTGAGTTGTATATTAAAAATTACTAATATTAGTTAGCCTGCAGCGGTAGCCCTGTGGCGTCCGATCCCGTCAGATCTCAGAAGCTAAGCAGGGTCGGGCCTGGTTAGTACCTGGATGGGAGACCGCCTGGGAACACCAGAAGCTGTAGGCTTGGGAGAAGGACCTGGCAACCCAAAAATCAATCTGCCATTGAAAACCCTATGAACAGCAGAGAAGCACTGGCAATAGTGTTTCCCCTGTTGTACAGAGGGTCACGATGAGTTGGATACCGACTTGATGGCACCTAACAACATCAACAATATTAGTTAGACCTCCCAGCCTCACCCCTCAGCCTCCCCACCTCCCGTCTGACCTCTGCCCTCAGCCTCCTTTGCCCTCTGGCAGTCCCCAGCAGGTCACCAGAGTCCCTGAGCCCTTCTCCCTATAAACCAGGTCCTTTGATCTTTGCCTGTCCCCTCCCTCCACTCTCCACCTCTGTCCTTTATTTTAAAAGAATTCATGTGGTATCGGTATAAACAACAAATAAGATTAAGGTGTAGAATCCGTTCTGCAAACACAGTGGGACTGAAAGGCACAAACCATGTCGAACCAACCTGAGTTAGAATCCCAACCCTAGCAACTAGGTTATCGTGTCTAGTGATCTCTTTGTGCCTAGTTTCCTAGTTGATAAAATGAGGGTAATTTTGCCCCAGGGATTTGGTTTTCTTGTGCAAGTTAACTAAGACAGCATAGCAGGGCCCAGCAGGACACGGAAGAGCAAGGGTTGCTCTTACTACAGAAGGTAGTAAAAGCAGAGAGCAGCAGTATGCCACAGTATGCCAGCGCCGCAACTGCTTCACTCTGCCGGCTTACAGACGGCCAGCTGGAGGGGGCACAGTCCAGGTGTTCACCGAGCATCCAATGTGCCCCACAAATCATGATACGTGGAGGGAAGAGAAGACATGCCCACTTTTAGAAGCTTACTCTCAATGGGGGAGGCAGAACATTCGTGTGAAACGTGGCATAGAAACCGTACTGAGCCTCTGCTGAGCGCTTGCCACGCGCCACACCTCATGGGGACCATTTCAGAAACAGTCCATCTGATCTTCCTGACAATGGAGGGAGGTGATTACTGACATTTCTCATTTTCTGGATGAATGAACCGAGGCCCAGCAAGGTTAGGTTACTTACCCAGGTCAGAGCTCTGGGTGGGCTTTGAACTCACGCAGTGTGAATCTTCCACACTGGGATTGTGGACTGGTCACAACTGGCTCACATGAGGACTCAGACACGCCACCCTGGGTAGGCGACGGACCCTGGCCTTCGTGGGGGAGCAAGGGTGGGTTCTGCAGGAAAAGAGGGACTTGGACTGGGCGGGGGGGTACATACAAGTGAATCAGTGGGCAGCTTCCCAGAGGCCACGGGCCTGGGCAGCACAGGGACTCCCGCGGCATGGGCCCCAGAGGGTCCCCTACAAGTGCTTGGGAGCACAGAGTTTCCACCTGCACGTCCCAGAGATGCCGGGCGGTGGCCACCGCTACTCACACTGCTGCCCACGGCCATCCACTGGACGAGGACAGCAGGAGGACAGGCCACATCTGTTGAGCAATTTCTAATAAATGCGGGACACAGAGGCGATGGTCACCAGCCTGGCAGCCAGGTAGCTCGGATCCCCTCTGTGCCCTGTCTGCCTCCTGGGGCCCCCCATGTCCATCTCCAGCCGCAGCTGCTCCTCGCTGGACGCTGGGCGGTGGCCTGGCCGGGGGCAGGCGGTGGACCCTGGGAGTTCGGGTCTCAGGCACACAGAATCAGTGGATGACAGCTTCATGCATGGAGCTCCGGCCGCGCTGGCTCTCACCCAGGGCGAAGGCCGACCTCTCTGAGCCCTGTCCCCTTCCTGCGGGTGCCCGCCCCGCTCTTCAGCCCCAGAGCCTCCTGCCCGCCAAGACGCACACCCAGGTGTCCTCTCCACCTGGCTGCCCTCTTCCTGTCCGTCCTCCACCTTGTCCTCCCAGCCTCACCCCCTCTCAGCCTTGCCACCTCCCCTCTGACCTCTGCCCTCAGCTTCCTTTGCCCTCTGGCAGTCCCCAGCAGGTCACCAGAGTCCCTGAGCCCTTCTCCCTATAAACCAGGTCCTTTGATCTTCGCCTGTCCCCTCCCTCCACTCTCCACCTCCGCCCTTGCCGGGTTCTGTTCCTGGCCAAGCATGTGGTTTTCAAATCCACTGTCCCCTTTCCGTGGTTAACAAAGCAATTAAAAAAGGCTTTCCTTTAAACCCAGCCTGCACTCTCAGCGACTACCCCTGCTGAGGCAGGAGGATAGAGACTTTGAAGCTACTTGGACTCCCTGAGCAACTTGGTGAACCCTGACTCAAAATAAACAATGAGCCCAGTGGTAGACACTTGTAAAGTATGTGTGAGGCCCCTGTGTGTTAGCCGCAGAGGCAGTGAGCTTCAGCCCAGCATAGCTGCCTAGCCTGAGAAGTTTCCCTAGCTGGGGCCTCTACCCGGGTTAAGCAGGTCCTTGGCCCCACAGCGGAAAAGAACTTCAGGGAGAGCCAGAAAGTGAAACAAAGTTATAGGGTGTAGCATATACACGCCTTGGCATGGGTGCTCAGAGAGAAAGTGAGGTGCTTAAAAAGGGAATCACAGTACTCGTCCAACACACGTTGTGGGCTTCTCAGGAGAGAGAAGAGCACCTAGGTGTCTTTACGATGGATATATGGAGACTTGGCGGCTTTACAAGGAACACTGTTCTACACTAAGGGATGGGCGGGAAGTTCCAGGAAGACAAAAACGTAGACCAAAATAGATCAAAAGAAGAAGTGCCGCTGCTTAGGATTTCCAAGATTTAGTGGGGACGTTGTGGTATACCTTCTATTTGTGAACCTTCTCTTCAGTCAGACGAGACCCTGAAGTGGTCCAGGAGGTGCAGGGTGTAGGTTCACAGTGAAGAAGAGAGTGACAAGCGTGTCGTCTGGGCCTGTGCTGGCTGCAGACGTGGGCCACGATCCCGTTCGTGAGGTTCTCAAAGAAGCACAGGGATGCAGAGGGGAGCGTAAGGTTAAACTCACAGGTCACATACACTTTGGCCCTAAGTGTAGCTACGTTAATACTTCTACTCAAAACACCTCAAGATAACGTCTCAGCGCAGACAGTTCTTCCTCACAGCGGTTCTCCTGGTAATCGCGTTGGATTCCTTGATGCTCAGCTGGTAGGACTTAACCAGATCCTGTGGTCAGAGTTCTTCTCCCTGCCATGTCTCCCAAGCTTTGCCTGCCTCAGGTTCAATCCCCCAGGTACCACAGGACAGGTAGCTAAATAAATGTGAAAAGGGCTGTGTACGCAACTCGGTGGTGGGGCACTTGCCTAGCATGTGTGAGGCCCAGGATTCAACTCCTTAGTACTGGGGTTTAACAAGAAGAATACGGGGCTTTTGAAAAAATAAATATATAAGAGAATTAGCCAGGAGGCTGGAGGTGTGGCTCAGAGGCAGGGTCAGGCAGCACGGGCTCTCAGCTGACCAGGGGGGAGGCAGCAAGCTGCAGGCACTGCTGGCGGCCAGCCCACTTCTCTGTCCTAGCAGAGCTTGGTGTGGGCCCTCAACTTCCTTTTCCTCCAGCCAGTAAAGCCACATGATTTCCTCGGTTTCAGAGGATCTGGGACAAGGACTGGGGTCTGTGGCTGCCATTCTCAGCAGCGATCCTGAACTCTGGCCTCCCTGACTCCTCAGAGCCGCCCGGTCCTGGCCGACAGTCCGGAGAGCCCTGGAGCCCCTCGGCAGCTGCCCTCCGCCCACCCTCCCCACCCTCCCTCTCTTGGAAGCTCCTCTTCCCTCTGCCCTTCCTTCCCCAGCCTCCTCCTCGGACCATCATCTCTAGCAGGGACTCGCCTTCCAGGAAAGTGTGGGGCTGCAGACAAGTCTCTGTATAAAGCAATATAATGCTGAAGAATATGAACTTCAGAGCAAAAAAAAACCAATCTAGATTCAAGTCTCTAGGCTGGTGTCTGCCGTGTGACCAAGTCACTTACTTCCCGGTGCACGTCAGCTCCCTCATCTGTAAACTGGATCTGATAACATAGACTACCTCGTGGTGCTGTTGTCGAGATTAAAAGATTGAATGCAAGGATGCAAGCACAGTTCCTGGCACCCAGGGCCTCACTCCTGCTAGGCAAGCCCTCTACGCCAGCAGCCCCTGAGAAGAGTTCTTCACAAAGTGCCTTCCACACAGTGAGCTCTCAGTGACGATCACCAGTGGCTGCTTAAGCAACACTCACAGCCCCCACCATGAATGAAGAATGGATCCTCTGCCTCCAGGGTGTATTCAATGGAAGAGTTGAAAACATAAGCAACTGGATGTAACAAAAAGCAGAACTGGCTCAGGGTGCAGCTCAGTGGTAGAGCGCTTGACTCGAAGGAAGAAGGTCCTGGGTTGATCCCTGGCACCCACCCATCCCCCAAAACAGGGACAAAGAGCAGAATTAAATACCACTGTAAACCCAGACACAGTGGAGCACACCTACAATCCCAGCATCTCAGAAAGCTAAAGCAAGGGGATCTTGAGTTCGAGGCCAGAGGCAGCCTGCACAACTTGACAAGACTCTGACTCAAGATAAAAATTTAAAAGGCGCTGGGGTGTGGCTCAGTGGCAGAGCACTTGCCCCGCCTGTGTAAGTCCCTGGGTTCAACCCCTAGTGCTGCAAAACAAAACATAAAGGCCACTATACCTAAGAAAGAATCAGGGTGTGCTTCAGGGAGGAGGGGAGCAGAAGAGGCCCCAGGACCGGGGAGGCTCAGCAGGACAGGCAGCCCATGAGCAAAGCGGCCAAGGCTAAGCAGGTCTGCGCTCACGGGAAGCAGGCAGGAAATGGCAGGAGGGTAGATGGAAGCAGGACCTGCAGTGTGTGTGCAGCAAGCCAGTCCTGGATGCCGCCAGTGTCTGTCTGGATACCCTTCCACCTGGAGAAACTCTTGAGGAAATGAGAGACCTTCCCGCAGGCAGCCAGTCAGCACATCCTGCCCCACTGGCCACAGGGATTGGTGCTGGTACGCATATGACATACACCTAATCAGGCTGGGATCAGCTGGGAACCGTGGGCAAGGTCATGCTTTCTTCAGAGACATGAACACAGTGGCACAGAGTTCAAGAACTGCTGGCATCCATTTTGGGACCATCTGAATCAGATAAAAAGGCACTGGGTCCTTGGGGGAAAATGTTGAGCTGCTGGATCAAGCCTTGCCTGCAGCCCACATTGATGCTACCTTTCTTCTTAACCTGGGGTGAATAAACCCCTTTTTATCTAAGTCAGTTTGAGCTCTGCATTTTAGTTTCCTGATGCTCAAAAAATCACCCAAAACCGGTTTAGCAGGGAATGTGAGTATATGGAGAGCTGTAAAAGATGTTGAAGCTAGAAAAGGTCCCAAGGGTTAAATCGTGAAGGCTCCCATGCCATGCTGAGGTATACAGCTCTGTGTAGGTGAAATTAGAAAATTAACTCTGACGGCAGGAAGAATGAGAGACTGGAAAGGGAGGGAACAGAGGCAAAAAATACGTTCTGCTCAGTATGGAGCCTGGGAGGAGAGCATGCTATCCACTATCACCAGAGGCCAGCAGGGCCTGGGGGGAGCCCGTGGGCAGATCCCCCCTGGAGGCCTCTTATCAGTGCTGAGGGCCTTTCCCTTACCCTGGACAGAGGCCAGGTCCCTTGCCCCGGACAGCAGCCAGGCCCGACTCCACAGCGCCTCAGGGGATGAGGCTGTCCTAGGTATTTCAAACAATGCTAAGGTTTTCATTTTTAATTTTAAAAAGAAGCCAAGTTTTAAGTTAACTAACACCACTTTAGGGCTGGGATTTAGCTCAGTTGGTAGAGTGCTGCGCTGCAGTCTCTGAGGTCCCAAGTTCAATTCCCAGCACTGCAAAAATGGGAGAAGGACCTGGCAATCCACTCCCAAGGCAATCCCGAAACAGTCAGCCATTGAAAACCCTATGAGGGTCGCTATGAGTCGGATACCGACTTGATGGCACCTAACAACAACAACAACAACACTTTAAGGGATCAGAAGGAGAATACACCCCACTTAAAAAAAAAAAAAAAAAAAAAAACAGTTCTAAGAAAGCATCCCCATTCCACAGCCTGTGAGTCTGAGGGAAACCCTGGCTCTCAGGGGGCCGTCCTGGCAGGAACGTTGGTCTGGGCATGAGTTCCCAGCACCATGGGCAGCGCCAGTGTGCTGGGGTCCTGTGGAGCGTGGGGACAGGAAGGGGCCACCAGAGCTCCCACCGCTCGGGCCCTCTCACCCAGGAGAAAGCCCCAGGCCCGGGAGCAGCACCCACACCCTGACCCCTGCACCACGGCCCTGGCTGCGCACTGTTCCAGCAGTCCCCCGAGCCATGACTCCACCCACACCCGGACCCCTGCACCACCGCCCTGGCTGCGCGCTGTTCCAGCAGTCCCCTGAACCATGACTCCACCCACACCCGGACCCCTGCACCACCGCCTGGCTGCGCGCTGTTCCAGCAGTCCCCTGAGCCATGACTCCACCCACACCCTGACCCCTGCACCACCGCCCTGGCTGCGCGCTGTTCCAGCAGTCCCCTGAGCCATGACTCCACCCACACCCGGACCCCTGCACCACGGCCCTGGCTGCGCGCTGTTCCAGCAGTCCCCTGAACCATGACTCCACCTACACCCTGACCCCTGCACCACCGCCCTGGCTGCGCACTGCTCCAGCAGTCCCCTGAGCCATGGCTCCACCCACACCCGGACCCCTGCACCACCGCCTGGCTGCGCACTGCTCCAGCAGTCCCCCGAGCCATGACTCCACCCACACCCGGACCCCTGCACCACCGCCTGGCTGCGCACTGCTCCAGCAGTCCCCCGAGCCATGACTCCACCCACACCCTGACCCCCCGCACCACTGCCCTGGCTGCGCACTGCTCCAGCAGTCCCCTGAGCCATGACTCCACCCACACCCGGACCCCTGCACCACCGCCTGGCTGCGCACTGCTCCAGCAGTCCCCCGAGCCATGACTCCACCCACACCCTGACCCCCCGCACCACTGCCCTGGCTGCGCACTGCTCCAGCAGTCCCCTGAACCATGACTCCAGGGCAGCGGGACTCCCTCCCCCCACCTCCCCCGGCCCAGGGTGCAGCTAACCTGGCTGTTCCCTCCCTGACTCGGCCCCTCCCCACAGACGGGGTCCCACCTACACTCCAAGCCAACTGTTTCATTTGCACAACCCCAGCGCTGCCCCTGCCAGGTTCCTGTTTTCATAAACTCCCGGAGGATTATTTTCGCTTCCTAAGAAAGAAGAGCCCCAGCTTGCAGCGCGCCTGAACCAGCTCGGCCCTCTGCACGGAAGCCGGGAAGCTCCGCCAGCCCATTTCAACGCGGGAAACACACGCGGGGGCTTCTGGTCCGGAGGGTTCCCTGCAAGTTTCCAACTCTGCTGGCTCCCGGCTTCTTATTCGCTGAAAGAACTTGGAAGCTGGGTCAGCAAAGAGGACCAGGCCCAGCAGTGACTCATTGGTGTCACTAGCGATGCTAGTTACACCCTGCCACCAGCAGGGTGGCTTGTGCCAGGCCACCCTGACCTGCTTAAGCCTGGAGGCCATAGCCCTGTCTCTCTTCCAGACGGGCAGCAGCGAGCAGGGCCCTCATGATGCCAGGAGGCCTGGCAGATCCTGACTCAGGGGCCCTGGTGCCCAGTGCTCCCAGAAACTTCCTGTCTCCACTCTCCCTGCTAGGGGCCTGGAGGTTCCTCTCCGGAGCTGCTTTAGTCTCCGGAAAGACACAAACACAGCTCCGAGGCCTGCCCCTCCCATGATGGATGTGATGAGCTCATCCTGGAAAATACTAATCACCGGAGAGACCAGGAGGAAGGGATGCTGGGGAGGCAGGACGGAAAGACAGGAAAATTGAGGGAAATGGGGCGAAAAAGAGGCCTCACTGTGGGATCTGAATTAGGTCTCACCGGCTGCGAGTCAAGAATTTTGACACAACTACCAAGAAAACCACTGCAGAGCCTGCCTGCATAAGACATTATTTGAGAGCTATTTCAAACGAAAGTGTTAAAAAGGCAGTAAGCCGTGCTTAGGGTCAAAACGCATGTGACCCTTGAGCTTAACCTTATTTTCACCTCTGTAACCCTGTGCTTCTCTGAGAATCTCACAAACAAGATAATGGCCCATGCTGACACCTTAATGGGACCCCCTTTTTTATCTGTAAACCTAATCAATGCACCTCCTGAACAACGTACATTCTCAGTTTACTAGAGAGAACATCCTCAGATAGAAAGTATACCAAACACTCTACTTCATCTTTTAAACGCTCTAAGCAACGGCACCTCTTCCTTTGACCTTTTTGGCCTCTGTTTCTGTCTTACTGGTACTTCCTCTCATCTCTAAACCTCACCAATGCACCTCATAAAGCCACTTTATGGTTTCACCTATGAAAGAGGAAATTCTGTAAGATAGAAAGAATAGGTAAACCAGCAAATTGTTTTTTTGTATTTTGGCCATGAAATCATATGCGCAGCTCCTGCTCAGACATTTAAATGCTCTTCTCGCTCTCGGGAAGCCCATGTCCTGGAGTGTACTATTTATTATCCCTTTCTTAAGCACCTCTTTCGTTTCTCTCCAAAAGCCCATGCTTAAGTTCAAAGTGTGCACTGCCTCTTATCTGTCATGAATAAACTCACCAATTTTGTTTTTCTCTGACTCGTCCTGAAATTCTTTTCTGTGATGGAGACGAGGACCTGGCCCCAGCTGAACAGAAGTCCCTGGGGGACCCCCAGTCTACAGGCAGCAGCACTGGGCTGCGTCCCCCACTGGTACTGACACTGAAACATAGTCCAGAAGACTCCTAGGCCAGGAGAGAGGCAGGACAGAGACGAACGTCACCACAGCTTCAGCTGTGCCCAGGACTGGGCATGGCTGCAGAGCCAGCACTGAGAAGCCCTTCATCCCTCTGTCATGACCCTAGGTAAGGGATTTCTCCCAATCCCAGGATCCGCTGGCAGCCCGGACAAACAATAACGCCCACAGGAGCTGCCCTCCAGGTCCACCAATGTCCAGGAGGGGCCAGAAGGCCCCGCCAGGAGCCAAAAGGATGCAGGTGCCTGGCTTTGGACTTCAGCCTCTAAACTGAGAGTGGATAAACCCCTGTTCCTTGTAAAATTCCCAGTTTTAAGTTTTAGGTATAACAGCACATACGGGTTAGGGGAGGACCCACCCCCGTCCCCAGTGCACAGTTCCTTGCAGGTGAGTGGCCCCATACCTGTGGCCCTGACGGAGCAGAATGGACAATGGCTGAGCACTGGCCATGAGCAGCCAGCAGCACTCAGGTGGGCTCAGCAGAGGTGAGTGGCCCAACCAGACTCTGCCTCTCACAGGAGAAAAGGAATACACCACAGCCCTGAAGAGGCCAACCTCCTGTGGTACTGAGGAGGACAGGTCGCTGTCAATAGCCACTGTCCTGGCTGAAAGGGTCAGAAATACAGTTCTGTGGCTAGGGGACGCGTGTTGAGTCCCTGGAATGATGTCAGACCTCAAGTCACGTCGCACTTTCCAAGTCATGCCCCTCTCTGCATGAAAGATCATAGCCAGCCGGGTACCTGCCACAGCGCACGCCAGTGATCCCAGCAGCCCAGGAGCTTGAGGCAGGAGGATCTCAAGCTTGAGGCCAGAGGCGGCCTGCGAATGTTACTGCCTGGCCACTCCCTCACTCCCCGTGGACATCCAATGACGTCTTATGTAGGGCAAGTGTAGATGAAAACTCCCGTTTTCCTCCTCTGGGCCCCTGTCCTCCCTCCTCACCAGCCCTGTCCTCTGTCACTCTCCTTTCCCTTTTTTTTTTTTTTTTTTTTTTTTTGTAGTACTGTGGGTTGAACCCAGGGCCTTGAGCCTACATGCTCTGCAAGTGCTGGACCACTGAGCTGCACCCCCAGCCCTTTTTTTTAACTTTTTGAGACAGGGTCTCTCTAAATTACGCAGACTGCCTCTGGTCTCGAATTTGCGATCCTCCTGCCTCTGCCTCCCAAACCGCTGGGATTACAGGCATGCGCCACCGCGCCTGGCTCTCTCCTTTCCTTTCTTTAGCTCCCTCTGCTCCTCCTTCCGGGGACATGTACATAGACTGCTGCTCCCTTCCCTGCCAGGGACACGCACGCGGACTGCTGGTCCCTTCCCCATGGGGGCCAGCTGCTCCTCGCTGGCTGCTGCCACCACTGCCAGGCAGCTCAGCATCCCCAGAGATGCACAGAGCTGTGACCTCATCATCATTCATGCCCACTCGACCAAAACCCACCAGGAGGCTCTGTCTACTTGGGCTCACCCTGGTACCGCCAGCACCTTGCCAGACACCTGGAAGGCAACTAATACGTGACAAGCAAATTTGTTTTTGTTTTCTTTCAGTACTTGGGGGTTGAACCAGGGCCTCACACATATTTTGTGAGGGCTCCACCACTGGGCTGCACCTCCAGCCCATTTTTAATTTGTTTTTCTTGAGACACGGTCTCACTAAGTTACCCAGGCTGCCTCTGGCCTGGCACCTGCGATCCTCCTGCCTTCACCTCCCAAGTAGCTGGGATTTCAGGCGTGTGCCACCATGCTTGACTTGTGACAAGCAAATTAATCCATGTTTTGTTCAGAAAGGAAACAAGTCGGGTTTGGATGAGGGCAGAGGCCACTCTCGCTGATCCTGCAATAAAGAAGTTGGAGTCGATGAAGAAACAAGGGGCGTCCTGGTACCCACCTTCTGCCACAGAAAGGGCAGCTGGCTTGGAGGAAAGGGTCTCAGCGTTGGACTCTTGAGGGGTGAGGGGGTCCCAGGTCTTTGTCTGAGGCTCCTGGATAGGCAGGATGTTGGTGGGTCTCAGGCACGGCCTGGGAAAGGGGACCGAACGGGCTGTGCCCTGCAGGGGAGCAGGTCTGAGAGGCCTCAGGGTCGGGCCTGGCAGGAAGTGTGTGGATGGGTGTGTGCATGGGCATGAATGGGCCCATCTGAGGGCCAGCGGGCCTGAGAGCGAGCTCATGTCCGGAGTGAGTGCACCTGTGTCTGACTGAGTCTTAACTGCAAACGTCACCCACCATGTTGTTTGTGAGGTTTTCTCGATTCTCAGCCAGCAGGGCTGAGGGGCCACCTGTCTCTTGCCTTGCCCCTTCTATTTTCCATGTCTTTCTATCCTGCCTCAGTCTCTTCCTCTGAGACTCAGATCCCTAAATCTCAAGGGTTAGTGATGGAGACTCTGTCTCTTAAAAACCAAAAACCAAAACAGAACCCAAAAGAACACGGGGGCTAAACTGGAGAAGCCAGTATTCATCCCACAGGCTGATCACCACATTGCCTCAGCCACAGGCAGACGCCTGGCAGGAACGTGGCTTCAGACGCGGCCATTGCACGTGGACCTGGCAGGCGAGGCTCTGACTTTACTCTCCTACATCATCTTCCCTTCTCATTTTCAAAGACATAAACTAAAGGTTGCGGTACCGGGGGTTGAACCCAGGGCCTCGCGCCTGCGTGCTCTGCAAGTGCTGGACCACTGAGCTGTACCCCCAGCCCATTTTTTTTACTTTTTGAGACAGGGTCTTGCTAAATTGCCCAGACTGCCTCTGGTCTCGAACTTGTGATCCTCCTGCCTCCGCCTCCCGCGGCACTGGGATTACAGGTATGTGCCACCGTGTCCGGCCCCTTTATTCTATAAATTAATCTTTAAAACTAAAAATGTAAAAGAGTTATTTCTTCCACTTTGGAAGGTGGACAGTTATTCCTGGAATCTGTGGCACATTCCTGTGATCATAGCTACTTGGAGGCCGAGGCAAGAAGATCACGGGTTCAAAGCCAGAGCAGATTGCACAATGTATCTAGACCCTATCTCAAAACAAAACATAAAAAGGGGGCTTGAGGTACAGCTCAGTAGTAGAACACTTGCCTAGTATGCTCAAGGCCCTGGGTTCAACTCCCAGTACTGAAAAAAAAAAAAGTTGTTGGACAATTAAACTGGGTGTGGTGGCACATGCCTATAATCCCAGTGCTCAGGAGGCTGAGGGAGGAGGATCAACGTGAGTTTGAGGCCAGCCTGGGCTAACAGTAAGGCTCTGCCTGAAAAAATAAAAACAATAAGAAAATAAAGAAGAAGAAAAAAGGACAATTATTAAAAGGTGCTATATCAGTCTACATCTTTGCACATTGAACTTCATCTAAGTTAGAGAAAACCTGAATTTCAAAGGATTTAAAACCATCACTGCTTCCCACTAAAATAAATTTTCAACACTAATGATTAGAACCCTCAAGTCAGTCAAAACCAGATGCAGATAAGAAAAACCCCTGGGGAACCTGAAGAGGATTCTGTTTGGCTGTGTGCAACTCCTGAAGGCGTTTTTACGACCGAGAGGGCTTGTAGCGCAAGTTGAAACAGAAATCTCTCTCACCTTTGTGCTTCTTTCTGCACTGAAAACTGTTGCTCCCTCTCCACCACTCCCTGATGTTTGCTTTTCATATTGTTACTAACAGCAACCACATTTCTCCTTGAGTCCTTGGAGTAGACGAGAAGACATTTAGAGAAGCATGCCAGTTCTCCTTACACCAGCTCTGGGACATCCACGTACACACACACACACGCACACACGCACACACGCACACACGCACACGTTCTTCCTATACTAGCTCCAGTACATCCACATCCACACACGCACACACACATACACGCTCATGTACACGCGCACACACATGTGCAGAGCCCCCACATTCCTTGACATTTTTCTTTCCTAAACACAACTTTAAAAGCCAAACATTGGCTTGCAAACTTTCTCTATGTGCTGTAAATAAAAAATTCCTGCATGTCCATTACACAAATCAGTCACCTACCCAATAATCTCTTTATTACCTACCTTACCAAATTTATATGCAAAGACTAGCTAAATAACTTTCAATAAATTGAGTCCTTTAAAAAAACTAAAAAAAGAACGAAGATTTTGTTTCTAGGCTTAAAATATCTCTGTCAACTAGTGACAAAAAAACTTTTAAGGGATGATTAAAGGCCCTGGGGTCAGTGCCCCCACTCTCCAGGAAAACAAATGGCTAAATTCTTACAGAGTGATTATGAGATCATAAAGGACCACCATAAAGGAGACAGAACCAGAGGCTGGGAGGGGATCACACCTGCTTGTCACTTTCACAGCAAAGCCAAACAAGAGCACAAATAGGGACCCAGGGCTCACACGCAGACCTGGAGTTGGAACAGCTACAAAGATCCTACTCATTCAGGCGCAAACAAGGCGCCACTCCCGCCTACCTCACTAGTAGTCAAAGCTGACCAGTGAGCTGCCGGCAGCTGAGCAGGGACCCAGCAGGCAGGACCCGATGCTCCCTGCAAGTGTGGATCCATGAAGGGCCTTGGTGGACCTGGGGAGGGGACTCTGCCTACTTCACTGTCCCTTCTTTGTGTGGGGAGACATGTCACCCGCTTTGCTCGGGCAAGCGTCCTAATAAAGCCTGACCTGTGCTCTTGTGCGTCTGGTCTCATTTCTCCCATTCCTGGACCCAAGATTCCGGCTCCAGTAACAACTAGATGGCTTTCTCTTAACCATTCTGATACTGTTGGTTATTTATAATAAGATGCTCTTGTTGTTAGGTGCTGTCAAGTCAGGTCCAACTCATAGCGACCCTAAGTACAGCAGAACGAAACACTGCTCAACACTGTACCATACACACAACCTTTTTACATTTGGGGCCAATGTTGTAGCCACAATATCTCTTCTCATTTTGAGTCATGCCATTTCAGTAAAAGGAGGTTCCAGGGGCTTTACTCCATGCCTGTCATTAAGGTCAACTTTACTTTGAGGAGGCAACTCTTCCCCAATTGTTTCCTGAATGCCTTCCAGCCTGGGGGCTCATTTTCTGGCACTATATTTAACAGTGCTTCTCTGCTATTCATAGGGTTTTCTTTGGTTAATTGTTGCTGCTTGGTCCTTCTCCCTAGTCTGGTTGTTGTTGTTGTTAGGTGCCGTCGAGTTGGTATCTGACTCATAGCGACCCTCATAGGGTTTTCAATGACTGTTTCGGGATTGCCTTGGGAGTGGATTGCCAGGCCCTTCTCCCATTTTTGCGGTGCTGGGAATTAAACTCAGGACCACAGAGACTGCAGAGCAGCGCTCTACCAACTGAGCTAAATCCCAGCCCCAAACATTTAGCTTTTACCTTGTTGTTGTTGTTAGGAGCCATTAAATCGTGTCTGACTCGTAGCGACCCTTATAGGGTTTTCAATGGCTGATTATTTCGGGATTGCCTTGGGAGTAGGTTGCCACATCCTTCTCCCATTTTTGAGGTCCTGGAAATCGAACTTGGGACCTCAGAGACTGCAGACAGGCGCTCTACCAACTGAGCTAAATCCCAGCCTCCCTAATCTGGAAACTTAGCTAAAACCTGTCTACCATGGGTAGCCTTGTTGGTATATGAGATACTGGTGGCATAGCTTTCAGCATCACAGCAACACACAAGCTGCCACAGCTTTGATCCCCAGCAATGCAGAAATGGGAGAAGGACCTGGCAGTCCACTCCCAAAACAATCAACCATTGAAAGCCCTATGAATATCAAATATCCTTTCTCAGAACTGAGGAATGCCTGACATAGTGCCAGGCATGGCCCAGCATCAGGGAGTGTTTTGTTCTGTTTTACATAGGGTCGCTATGAGTTAGATCTGACTTGAGGGCACCTAACAACAATAAAACCTGTTCCCAGATATATTCCATAATAAAATAACCACTGCTATTCAGTCTTACTATCAATAGATACAATCTCTTTCTCCATGCTTAACTAAACGTGATAAACTCAGATGAGAAAAAAGTTTTTAAAGAAACCTTGAAACAAGATGCAATAAGAACTGTAGCAGGTAAACCAGGCATGGGGCCACACATCTATAATCCCAGCACTGAGAAGGCTGAGGCAGGAGGATCAACATGAGTTCAAGGCTAGTCTTATCTACATAGTGAGTTTCAGGACAGCCCGGGGAGGGGGGACCTGTAGCGGGTACCCTTAACTAATTATGCTTCAGGGGCAGGCTGTTGGTGCATGTCTGCTGGAGGGCTGGCGGCATTCCCAGGCACACCTGTTGGTGTGTAGGAGAGGTACAGTCAGGACCCTGGGTTCTTGGCACAGGAGCGGATGATTTCATGAAAGCAGACTGCTTGGACGAAGATCAGTGAAACAAATTCATTTCCTGGGATTGAATGAACTGATTTAATTGTGGTTAATGTTTTATTTTTAGAAGTATATGAAGAAAAATCTTTTTCTTATTTATCTCTAACCATCAACGTAACAGGACATACTTGTACAAACAGGAATGAAATATTCTCTAAGTGATGTTATTCAAATATCCCTTCTCAGAATTGGGGAATTGGTGGGGGGCTTGTTATGAAAATTCTTAGTATGTATTTTAAATTAGGAAATTGAAAGAAAAACCATAAGACATTAATTCTGTGGAATACATTAACAGACTGCCTACAGACTACCCCCAAGCAGCGGTAATGATGATGAAATGTCAGTCAAAGTGGTTTTATGTACTAAGTTCCTTCACTTTTCACGATCATGCAGTTACTTAAGCTCAATACAAACCCATCCTCCTTCTCATAAGATTGAACTGGACAAATCTATCTGCAACAATAGCCAAAACACACACCCTGCATGGCTGGATATGACAAGCCACTGCTAAGGAACAAGGACTGGGCTTACCTGTGGGGGAAATGCCTACAAATGGTAATGTCTGATAAGTATTCAACTGGTTCTGCAAGGAAGAAAAAGCTCCACTTTGTAGTGTTTGCAAGTTTCTGTGATGTAAATTCTCCATCGTGGCCAGTTTCAACACGTTGTGACTGACCCTAGAGTTGGGCAGACATACACAAGAGCACACCATCATAAAAACCTTCTACCATAAAGATTCAATAGACGTAAAAGACCACAAGGGCATAGGCAAAAAGAAAACGTACAATCAACTCTGTGAGCCAGCTCTAGCTGGTTCTGACATGCCATTCCCAGAAAACTGTCCTAGAACCTATTTTATAACTTTTGGAACATCAGGTTTGCAGGTAATAAAGAATTTCCAAGCCGGGCGTGGTGGCGCATGCCTGTAATCCCAGCAGCTTGGGAGGCAGAGACAGGAGGATCGCAAGTTTGAGACCAGAGGCAGTCTGTGTAACTTAGCGAGACCCTGTCTCAAAAAGTAAAAAAATGGGCTGAGGGTGCAGCTCAGTGGTCCAGCACTTGCAGAGCATGCAAACGCGAGGCCCTAGGTTCAACCCCCACTACCACAAAAATAAATAAATAAATAAATATTTTCCTAGTAAGTCATGAAATGGACAAACTTGGGGGTCTCAAAGATGATACCCTATAATTGTAAGTACTGCAGATAAAACCCCATGGAAAGAAATTGAGTGTTTCTTATCCTTTAGCTGAATAGATGGCTAGTAAGGATTATAACATAATTCTGATACATAAAAGTAAATTACAACCGTAGAGGATTTACAAGTTATGTCTCAAGCCAGAAGGCCCTGGTTTTATTAATGTGTCACAAGGACATCTTGCTGTATTAGTGTCTCTTATACACTATGTAAATAAAACCTAGTAAGTAAAACAAAATCTTAAGTTATATTGGATCAGAAAATCTGGAAACAATTTATGAGGTCAAATCTGCATGTTAGGGAGACTGTGACCATAAAGAGAAATGACATAAACATAACTAATTCCCTGCTGAGCCATACCCCACCACACAGTGGGGTGCAGGGAGACCACTTTGTACCGAGAGACGAGACAAAACTCAAAGCACAAAACCCAGGACCATTCTATAATTCTCTATAATTAGCAACTCCCCAACAGAACGTCTGTCCCTAACCTCACAATGATGATGCCTCACGGTAAGCTTTACCTCTGCAAATATTGAAGTTATATAAGAAAATTTCTAGTTTTCAACTATAAACAGACTGGCAGGGACATGGTCACTTTTGTCCTTTATATACCTGCTGCATTTTCCCCTGGATGAACCTGTATTTCTGAAGCATGGAATCCCTGGCTAACATCTCTACAAAGTTGTTTTCTAAGTGCTTTTGCCTCTGAATCTTTCTTTGATAGCAACTTATCAACTTATTTACTTGTCCCTATTGTTTTGATCCTGTATACCTATCAATATGGTCTGAGTGTTGGAATCCCTCTAAATTGCACAGGTTGAGCCAAGGCATGGTGGGCAGAGCTGTAATCCCAGCCCTCAGGAGGCTGAGATGGGTGATCTGGAGGGTGAGGCCAGACTGGACTACATGCTGAGAACAAAAGAAAGGAAGGGAGGAAGGGAGGAAGGAAGGAAGGGAGGAAGGGAGAGAAAGAAAGAGACAGACACAGAAAGAAAGAAAGAGAGAGAGAGAAAGAAAGAAAGAGAAAGGAAGGAAGAAGGAAAGAGAGAAAGAGAGGAAGGGAGGGAGGGAGGGAAAGAAAGGAAGGAAGGAGGGAAGGAAGGAAGGAAGACATGTTCAGGGAAATGTAGAATAACTCGGGATCTCCATAATGTATCATTCATAATGTATAAGATACAATTCAAAATTATTCAATATCCAAAGAAACAAGAAGACACTACCCACATCAAGAAAAAATAAAATAAATGAAGATCAACCATGTAATGTTTCATATATTTGAATCTGCAGACAACAATTCTAAAACAATATAGTTACTTCCAATGAATGAAAACTAGGAAGTGTCATTGGCTGAATAGGAACTACAGAAAAGCACTAAAAAGAAATTCTAAAACAGAAATACACATCTGAAATTTTACAATTACTGACTGGGCTTAACAGGCACAGGCACAGTAAATACGACAGAAGTGTTGGTGAATTGAAGACGGATTAACTGATTAATTATCCAATATGAAGAGCTGACAGAAAAGACGGAAAAAATTAACGGTGTTTTAGGGACCTATAGAACTTCATCAAAAGATTTAACATAAGTGAAACTGGAGTGACAAAAGAAGAGAAACGGAATGGGACAGCGGAAGTGGAGGAAGTCATGGTCAGCCTTGATCAAAACTGCTCTGCCCCTGTAGAGACTGTAAACTTCAGCGAGGCCAGTGACTCGGACTTACTCTCCTTTGGCAGCCCACACAGCACCTAACAAAGTTAGACCACACAGCACACTCTCAGCTAACACCTACTCATACTGTGGGCACCAACGTGATTATTGACAGAGCCCCTGTATGTGTGGGACACCGGGGGCTTGTGTGGGGCAGGGACGTGGTAACGCTTTAGTTGCAGCTGCGCTCAGTGAAGGAAGAGAGTTCTGAAAAAGAGAGGAGACACAGTGTGTTGAGGAAGAAAAAGTTTCCAATTGTCCCTCCCAGGTAATTCGTCAGTATTTGACTTAACTTGCGTCTGTATGTTGGACCCTGCTGAAGGGGAATGTAAATTGCGAATCGAGTCAGAGGGCTCTCATACCAGCAGCCCGAGGCTCCAGGCTCTCCGTCCTGAAGCCCTTCCCAACAGCCCTCTTCTCACCCACTGCTCACTCAGGACAGAAAGGGGAACCGGCTCTATACAATTTCCACTACTTTTGCTTGAACTTTTAGGCCTCCAGATGTCCACAGATGACAAACCACGGCATAAATTTATAAGTGAGTAAAATATGAGGGAAAACAGCACAGAAACACCATTTCTCCATTTGGGGAATGATACACGCCTCCCCAGCTCCAAGCAGTGTAAGAGCAGAAGGGGTGTGTGTGTGTGTGTGTGTGTGTGTGTGTGTGTGTGAGAGAGAGAGAGAGAGAGAGAGAGAGAGAGAGAGAGAGAGAGAGAGAGACGGGTCCTAATGTTCTAAGCTTCTCTTAGTTTTTAAGTCTATGTTTCTCTTTGTGAATCCATGAATCATTCATTCCCTTGGTCAGCTTCTAAACTGTCCGTAACAGTCTATGATTCTGAAAACCAGTCTGACAACAAACAATCTCTGCAAAATACCTCCACAAAGATACAAAGATGTGCTGGTCTGACCGGCTCTTGGCAGGTACTGCTGTGGGTGAGCGGGCATGGTTGCAGGCACCGGGCCTGAAACCACATGCCTGAAACCATGAACTTAGTCAATCCCTTGAAATGACCTGCTGGGAATGTCTTGTTTCTGTTATAAAATAGCATTCACTCATAAAGACATAAGCACAAACCAGATTTCAATGTGTTTGCAGGAGCCCCTGAGTCCAAGAGGTTGCATTTACGAGCTTGGTTCTGAATTTGTCACTGGCTCTTTAGGCGACTTTCGTCTCTTCGGTGCCTGTGTAGTCAGCGGAGCTGGGGTTGTAACTCTGCTGTCTGTTTCAAGGCAGCACTGCCCCTGTCAGAATCATCACAGCTACTGTCACTGAGTTGTTACCCCATGGCAGGCTCTGTCATAAACGCTCCACTTGCGTTGTTTCCAATCCTCACAATCATCCTGAACGTGGGTGTTACTTAGTTTGTAAATGATGACACTGAGTGTCAGAGAGTTTTAGCAACCCTTAAAAGCCATCCCAACAGGTATGTGGGTGGTGCCAGGATCCCATCAGCTCCCTCTTGCTACATTATGCTGTTGTTGTTGTTGTTGTTAGGTGCCGTCGAGTCAGTATCCGACTCATAGTGACCCTACTTAGAACACGCGAAACACCATTGTCAGTGCTTCTCTGCTGTTCATAGGGTTTTCAATGGCAGATTGAATTTTGGAAGTGGGATGCTGGATCTGTCTCCCAAGCCTATAGCACCTGTGTTCCCAGTCAGTCTCCCATCCAAGGACTAACCAGCCCCGACTAGCCTTAGCTTCCGAGATCTGATGGGATCAGATGCCACAGGGCTACAGCTGCAGGCTACATTCAGCTAGTTTGCTCTTATTGATTAAGCATGTGGTGGTGGTGGTGGTAGTGGTGGTGATGGTAGTTGTGGTTGTTGTTGTTAGGTGTCATTAAGTTAAATCCAACTCACAGTGACCCTAAGTACAGCAGAACAAAACACTCACCAACACTGTACCATGCACACAATATTTTTATGTTGCAGCCACTATGTTTCTTCTCATTCTGACTTGTGCCACATCAGCAAATGCAGGTCCCAGAGGCTTTACCCCATTGTCATAACTAAGGTTGACTCTACTTGGAAGAGACACCTCCCCCAGTCGCTTCTTGAATGCTTTCCAGACCGTGGGGTTCATTTTCTGGCACTGTATTTGACAGTGTTTCTCTCCTATTCATAGGGTTTTCAATGGTTAATTGTTTCAGGAGTGGGCCGCTGGGTCCTTCTCCCTAGTCTGTCTTAGCCTGGAAGATCAGCTGAAACCTGTCCACCATGGGTGGCCCTGCTGGTATCTGAGATACCAGTGGCATAGCTTTCAGCATGATTACAACACGCGAGCCCCACAGCACAACAAGCTGGCAGACACATGGGGTCATTCAGCATAGCTGATACATGAAAAAGACTTTAGGTCACCAAGGATTGTGCATTCATTACCACATGATTCCTTAAAAACAAGTCTCCAATTTTCAGAAACCAGCAACTTTAGAAAAATGCGATTCTGCAAGTTGACAATTGTAGACAGGTCGGTATATGGGAGTTCATCCTATCCATCTACTTTGTTCATACTTAAAATTTCCCATAATTAAAGTTTTAAAAGAAAGAAAAGTGAAAGGAGAAAGAAAAATATGGGGTCTACCTGGGATGAGAGAAGGGTGATGTCCGAAAACAAGGGAGAAATTTTGAAAAAATGAATGTTCTCTGAAGAAGTTTCTTTTTTCCTGTTAGCCAGTAGACATCTAGGGTGTTGTGAAAAAGAAGATTCAGGGAAGAAAGAGAAAGATGCTCCTGTTAAAACCTGGGAGTGTTTGTTCTTACCAGGAGTGAGGGGTTCTGAAGAGCCAAGGAAAACCGCCATCTTGGAAATTAGAAATCAATAACCAAAGGACGTCTGGGAAATCCTAAAGTATCTGAAAATTGAACAGGTTTCTTTGTAACCCACCTTCTTCTCTTCTCCTCTCCTCTCCGCAGGTGGCCGTATACACCTCCCCTTCTCTGGGGCGGCTCCATGTGAGTCCCTCTTCCCTCAGCCCTCCATCTCCTCCGTCCATCCAAGGTACTTTCCCTTCTAGAAGATTACTTAACTCTTCTCTTCTCTCTGGCCGTACCTTCCCCTGGGGAACAGAACTATCCTTATGCCAATTCACTCAGAGAACCAAGGTTTTTCCAAGTTCCTTTCTAGATTTATCTAACTATCTCCAGGTGTCTGGTTTTCCCAGTAATTATTCCTTAAAGGTGTACTATCTCTTAATAAACCCTGTTTATATTCTCTGCCAAAAATTCTGGGCCTGTCAGCATGTAAAAGAATTTATACCCCAAATACACAGACCGAGGCTTTGTTGCTGCCAGACTCCTCAACCTGTGTTCCCAGTAACAGAGAGCGCCAACCCCTGCCGTGGAAACATGAGCTGGTATGAGGACCCACTCCTGAGCACAGCGCTAAGATCTTCCTTCCCCTGAAAAGCACTTGTTTGTGGAAGGAGTTTGGAAGAGCTTGAAGATACGGAGAGAGAACCCCAGGAGTGCTATAAGCAGGGACTGAGGGGCAGTGCCTTGAGAACTTGGAAGACCAGGATACTACCTCTGACAGAAATGCAGATGAGGTTCACACGGAATCAGAGGGAAATGAGAATTCTACTGCATATTGGATAGAAAGCATTCATGTTACATTCTAGCAAAGAGTTTGTATGTGGTTTGTGTCGTAAAGATTTGAATTAGGCTGAATTTTAAGATAATGGATGAATTAACTTGGTGGAGGAAATTTCATGAGAGCCACAAGATATATGGGGTATGGCATGGATCTTGCTCATTGCTTTTAGCCAGATTTATGAGGAAAAATGGAACAAAAGGCACAACAGGCAGATCTGGAAAATGTGCAGTCTAAAGAGAGATAAAGCTGCAACTTGTCTAAGGCTGCTGTGGTCAAGGAGGTCATAATTGTTGAAGACATGTGGACATCAAAGAAAACAATAAAAAAATACCCTCAGGGCACAGAAGGAGTTGTCTAGACCCCTCCCATCTAAGGCTCCTAGGTATGAAACAGAGAACCAGTTTGAAAGGAGAGTGTCTGAAAAGCAAATGCCTCTGGGGTGCCCTGTTGCAAGGGGACCCCAGGAAAATGGGTTCTAAGTCTGAGCATATAAAGGCCACCACTACAGCCATCGTCCAAAAGGGCTCAGCTACCACTCAAGCTAGCAGCAACCCTTGGCAATGTCCATGCGGTATTGGTTTTGCAACCATGAAGAATGCAAAAGTATAGGGGTTATGAAGGCTGCCTGCAAGGCCAGGAAATGTGTACCAGGGTCTAGTTCCCTGCAGAGAGCCCCTGAAGGGCTGATGTGTGAAGCTCTGAGGGTGGAGCCTGAGCAGCAATGGAGACCTTCAGGATTCTAGAGATGCCAACAATGTGAAGCATCCGATGAGGGAAGCTGCCAGCAAGAAGTGGAGCCAGACTGTGAGAGCTACGCGTGCTGCAAATCGGAGGGCCATGGGGGCAGAGCCGCCATGTTTGAGCTGCGACGACGTCAGGATGTTGTCACGTGTGCCAGATGTCTGCCGTGGAGCCACAGGATTTGTTTTCCTAAAGGGTCACCAGTCTTGCTACGGACCAGTCTTCCTGTGCCCCTTTCCTCCTTTTGGAGTGGGAGTGCTCACTCTGCACCATCACACATTGGACGTGTGTAGCACGGTTTTTTTGTTTTGCAGGGGCCCACAGCCAAGTTTGCCTTTAGTCTTGATGGAGACGTTAGGCTTTGACTTAAACACAGTTGAGACTGTGAAGACTTTGGGGGCTCCCATGGCTTAACTAAATGCACTTTACGTTGTGAGACGGCCATGACCTTTGGGAGCCAGGGGTGGAGACTTTATGGTTTGGATCTAAATGTCCCCCAAAGGTCATGAGCTTGAACACTTGGTCCCCAGCTGGCGGTCCGTTTGTGGAGGCTGTGGGGCTTGAGGAGGTGGGATTCTAGTGCTGCAGAAGTGGCTCCCTGGAGATAGGCCTTGGGAGATTCTCACCCTGGACCCATGGTTCTGGTCTCTCTGCTCTCCGCACCTGAGCGCCCAGGCCATGAGGTCATCTGCCAGGGCCTTGCTGCCTGCCACTGCCACAGCTTCCCTGCCGCCATGCCTTGTGCCTGCCCTGCCACTATGCACAGAAATCCCCTTTGAGCTTCCAATAAATCTGTCCTCCCATAAGTTTGTCTCGGCTAGTTTCTCTGTCGTAGCAACGTACACTTGATGAATTCACACCCAGAGGCTCCAGAGGCCCCTGGGCAAACCACCAGGAGCGTGTGGGAGCCCTGTCGAGGTGGGAATGTCTTGGACCACTGAACCCTGTGCAGGTGCAGCTCTTCACCGCTGCCATTGGAGTAACATGTTAGTTTTGCTTAGAATAGATCTCATAAGCTGGGTGTGATGTCACACATCTGCATCTGTAATCCCAGTGACTCAGGAGGCAGAGGCAGAAGGATAAGCAGGTTCGAGGCCAGAGGCAACCTGTGTAACTTACCAAGACCCTATCTCAAGATAAAAAGTAAAAAATTGGCTAGGGGTGCAGGCCAGGGGTAGAGAGTTTGCAAAGTATGTGCAAGGCCCTGGGTTCAACTCCCAAGTACCACAAAAAAAGAAAAAAAGAAAGAAAATGAAAGGAATAGATTTCATAGAGAACTACAAAATATAATGTGCCAGATGTCTGCCAGGGTTTTCAATGGTTGTTTTTTGGGAGTGGGTTACTAGGTCCTTCTCCAAAACCTACAGCACCTGGTATTCCTAGGCAGTCTCCCATCCAAGTACTAACTAGGCCTGACCCTGCTTGTTTGTTTGTTTATTTATTGCAGTACTTGAGAGTTGAACCTAGGGCCTCACATATACCTTACAAGTGTTCTACCGCTGGGCTGTACCCACAGCCCATTTTTTTATTTTTTATTTTGAGACAGGGTCTCACTAAGTCACACAGGCTGCCTCTGGCCTCGAACTCATGATCCTCCTGCCTCAGTCTCCCAAGTTTCTGGGACTAAAGGGATGTGCCGCCACGCCCAGGAGTTTACATGGTATAAAGTTCAATGAATCCCTTCCTCCCCCATCCAGCTGCACTCCCCAGGGACCACCACATGATTCTGGTGTATCTTTCCAGTAATCTTCTGTCCAAGTGCATTTGGTTGAATGCATTTGCAAAAATTCTGCTTATGTATAATTCCATTAGTAATCATTGTTTTTAGGAGCATTGAGTCAAGTCCAACTCATAGTGACCATAGGGACAACAGAATGGAACATTCTCCGATTCTGTGCCAGGCACACGATCTTATTTACGTGTAAGTCCATTGGTGTAGACACTGTGTCAATCCATCTGGTAATAACAGTAACCATTAATTTATAAACTACATCTTATTTCCATTGAAACTGGAGGCATAAAATTAAACTAAAAATGACAAGAGTGGATTCTCACAGCGTGCAGTTTTTGAAATGGCCACCAGGCGTCAGAGTTACCAATCCTTCTCCTCAGAGGACCGCTGGAAAGTTACAGGAAGGGAGAAGTGCTTGGCTGGAAAGGAGGGCGAGGTTCCTCCCCAGATTCTTTGGCGGTCTGGCCCAGGATCTCACCCACTGGGGCCAGGGGAGGAAGCAGAAGGAGCCGCAGGAGACACCCTAAGTTCTCAGACCAGGCTTTTCCCCTCCGACGGGCACCCTTTGATCTCTAGAGAAGCTCTGTTTGACAAGCTGTTGGAAATACGAAGAGGAAGTCAGCCCCACAGCAGCTGCAAGCCGGAGCCATCCCTGCCTGTGACGCCGAGCCCAGAGGAGGGAGGATGCGCAGGAGGCTCCGCCACGCCCGCCCTTGTTTCAGGACACCCAGTCCTGGGCAGAGCTCCCTGGCCGTGACCTGAAGCGCAGCATCTCTGCCCACTTCCTCCTGGCCTCCTCACGTGCTTCCTTGACCAACCAGCTGGCTGCTGCCTCCAGCTGCTGGACGGGCAGCACCTGACCTGGCCAGGGAGGCGGGTCTGGGGCGCCCTTCCCCAGCTGCTGTCCAGGGCCGGTTTCCCTGCTTGCCTCCCCTCCGCCCCCTTGCTGGCTGGCATCCCACAAACCACTCTGCAGAGCTGCCTGGCTGGAGGACACCCACAATCCCTCCGCAAGCCTTGTCTTGTGTCCCCAGCAGAACGGGGCCGGGAGGTAGTGACATCCTTGAGCAAGGAGGGGGCTTCAGGTGGACCTTGTCCAGAGAGGGCACAGCGGCCAGGAAGGGCACAGCAGTGCGCAGCAAGGAGGGAGAACCCTGCCCGGTGTCCAGGGGCACCTGTCTACACTGCGCCCTGGTTCTGGGCGGTGGGGTGAGGGAAGAGACCAGGCAGGACTCAGACCCACTACACCCCGGGGCTTGTCGTGGATAGAACTGTACTGTGCAGAGTGACGCTGGGCTTGTGGAAGAGCCAGGAGGCAGTGTGGGGACAGGGGAGGTGAGTCCAGCCCTTCACGGTGGTCAGCATGGACAGTCCAGTTCTATGTGAGACTTGTGATCTCCATGGCTCTGACAGGCAACTTCAGGTGACGTTTTGTGTGTGTTGAGTGGACCACATCTACCAAACCGTGCATTGTATATGGGCCACGCGTAGCAACAGTAATTATTTTAGTCACTACACACTTTAAATGCTGTGTGCGCAATTAAAATGACATACCTCTGGTGCCAAACACATAAAAAAATTCCAGTTGCTGTTAAAACACTCATAGATAATGACATACATTTGATGCTTTAAACATAATGTACAAGCCAAGGACTTCATATACATATATAAAAGGGGGAAAACAAGGTTTATATTGGGGTCTATGTTAATTTACCATGACCAGAATGGTAGCTGGTGCTCTGATGTGGCCAACATAGGTTTGGCAACTGAGATTTCCCATCAACCCATGGTACGGAACATACAAGGTACAGAACAGAATGAATTTCCCATGATGCTGTGCTCCAACCAGGATGGTTTTGGTGGGAATGCTGTCACTGAGGGGGGCCAGGCTGACTGATCCAGTGGTACCCCAAGGTACTCGGGTTGTCCACACAAGACACCAGGCTAGTGAGGGTCTGCCTCCCTCTGGGCACCGCTGTCACTGCTCAGGGCCCCCTATGTAACCTGGGACCCGTCAGGTCCCTGCAAGGCCAAGGAGCATCTCAACCCAGGAGCAGCCTCATGTGTAGCCACAAACTCCACTTCGCTGGGCCCCTCATAACGAGGCTACAGGAGGCCAAAACAGACGCCACCGGTCAGCACATACCCTGAGACCCACAGGCTTCCCCATCCTCTGGAAAAGGGGGGACCGGCGAGCACTGGGAGGGGAGGCAGAGGACTCAGCCCCGCCCCACTGAACCTCGCACCTGCTTGCCCTGCCTGGCTCACTCACGCTCAGGCAGGTGAATCAGGGAGGAGGCGGAAGGTCATGCTGGGTTTACCGAGTGTACCCCCTCCTAATGACGGGGCCACCTCCCTCTGCTAATTGTTCTTCCACCCGAGACTCTGCCTCCAAGCCCTGCGCTCAGCCAGGCAGAGGCCTGCTTCAGGAACTCCAGAGTCCCCTCCCCGGGACCAGGGGCTGTGTCCCTTCTAGAAAGCAAGCAGGGAAGTTACAGAGGCAGCACTTCCTGCGTCAGACGCGAGCTGAAACCCAGGCGGGCCTCTGGCCACAATTACCCCTCCCTGGAGGGCGGCCTTCCTCACCTGCAGTGGGGCAGCCCTGGGCAGTGCTGATCCCAGCGCCTGGTGGGCAGCAGAAGCATTCCACGGCAGGTCAGTGGTCAGCTCAAGCTTCTGTGATGGGACAGGAGACCAGCAGACAGACAACGCCAGTGGAAACAGGAAAGGACGCGTTCTCCTGCCCTCTGGAGGGCTTGAGACGGTTCAGTTATGCTCAACGCAACAGAGCCTCCTGGCTTTGCAAAGGAAATGTTAGTCAGGGAAGTTGAAGGGCAGATAGAGGCAGAGGGCAGGAGAGCACTCTCCCCGACAGAAGCGAGCGTGTAAGTGGCACCACTCACAGAGTCAGGTGGGAGAGCACAGCACCTCTCATTCCGAGGCCGTGTTTGTGGGGCACTCTGGGTGCTGTATATTTGTCCTTTATTTCCAGAGTAGCACAGTGCATTTCCTTCGGGGAATTTCACTGTGGTTTCAGGACATGGCAGAGGAGCCCTCAGCTCTGACCAGCCGCCCATAGCTGTGCCGCCATGATGACAGATCATACTAGAACAATTCACTTGGGAGAAGGACCCAGCAACCCCACTGCCAAAAAATCAACCTGCCATTGAAAACCCTATGAACGGCAGAGAAGCACTGACAATAATGTTTTGCCTGTTGTACGCAGGGTCGCTATGAGCCGGATACCGACTTGATGGCACCTAACAACAACAACAACAACAACAGAACAATTCAAGATGAAGAGATTCTTCCTGCTCCATCTTTTGGACAACTTCACTCAGTATCTAACTGTACGGACCTCAGGTCTTAACAGCTCGGGGCGGTGGGGGGCGAGAGAAGGGTCTTATTTCTTCTCCTTGCCCCCTTTTCATTTCCCTCCCATCCCATGAAAAGCTCCTTTCAAAACTTGTTAAAGGCATACCACGACCTCACAGTGAAAGATGTGCCCAAACTTCTTCTGACTGTGGTTCTGGGGTTTAGTGACAATTGCAAACTCCAGAACCTACAAGTGCTAAATTTACCATGACCTTGTCTTTTTTTTTTTTTTTTTTGGCAGAACTTAGGGGTTGAACACAGAATCTTGCACATACTTTGCACGTGCTCTACCACTAGTCTGCACCCCAGCCCATTTTTTATTTTTTATTTTAAGACAGGGTCTTGCTAAGTCATGCACACTGCCTCTGGCCTGGAAACCGCACTCCTCCTGCTTCTGCCTCCTGAGTTGCTGGGATGACAGGCGCGCACCTCCGTGCCTGCCTCACAACCCTGTCCTGAGCCGTGTTCTTTGGTCCTGAAACACTTTACTTTCTAAAATATCCATTTCTTCTGGAAATGTAGCCCACTTTCAGTAGAGACATAGGTATAAGAGATGGGTCGTCTTCTTCTTCCTACCACCAGAGATGCAGTAGTGCGAGCTTGGCCATAAACACCAGCTGGTGGCCAGCGGAGGCTGAGAAGCCATGTGGAGTAGTGAAGACCGAGGCAAACTGTAGGGCGCATGCCCCGATTAATGCAGAAGCCACTGGTAATGTCAACTGTTCGCTCTGCAGAAGTGCGCGCCCACAACATGGAGGAGAAAAATCGGGCATCCGCATTCTCACGCGCAATCTCTCAGCTTCTAGACACAGGCTGTGAGTGGGCTTTACATTTCATCAGTCGACACTTGCTGTCTCCCTTTATCGACTGGAGGGAAGGGACTGCAGGTAGAACTGCCCTGCAAGTCAGGATCCCAAGGCTGGGAGACCCTGCTCCGACACCCACCACACTGCCCCCGAGCAAGACACCTCATCGTTCTGGGATGCAGCTGCCTTTTCTGAAAATTCCCTTTAATCCTAAATTACAACAGTATATGGTTAACTTTTCTAGATGGTCAGTTCCCACAATAACAACCAGGAGCAGCCAGGCATGGTGGCGCACACTTATAATCCCAGTAACTCACGAGGCAGAGGCAGGAAGATCACAGGTTCAAGGCCAGAGGCAGCCTGGGTAACTTAGCAGGACTCTGTCTCAGGATAAAAAATAAAAAGGGGGTTGGGATGCAGCCCAGTGGTAAGATGTGTCCCAACAGTATGTGTGAGGCCCTGGGTTCAGCCACCTGGAACCACAGGAAAAAAAAGAAGAAGAAGAACCATGAGCACAAAGAAGGGAAGTCAAAACTAAAACAAATTAGATCACTGTGCGCAACAGGTTCTATTACGCTGTTAGGCATGGCCTTAGCGTGGCAAGCTATTAACATAACCACAACAATGGCCAGGTGAGGTGGTGTACACCTGTCATCCCAGCAACTCAGGAGGTGGAGCCAGGAGGATCTTGAGTTTGAGGCCACAGGCAGCCTGTGCAACTTAGTGAGACTCCAATTCAAAATTTAAAAAGTTAAAAGTGGGCTGGGTGTGCATCCCAGTGGTAGAGCCCTTGCAAAGTGTGTGCAAGGCCCTGGGTTCAACCCCTCAAGTACCATAAAAAAATAAATAAATAAATAAATAAAACGAAAGAAATGGAACACTTCTCTTAGACCAGATCTCCCACGTGACACCCACCTGCCCACCACCCACTGTGGCAGGGAGTGCCCCCTATGAAACAGAACTCCCTGAGGTCCTTTGAACCCAACCCCAGGATTTCAAAGGGACATTCTGAGTCAGAAAAAAGCTGACCGACTCTCTGTCCCAAGCCGCAGCTCCGGCTGGGCTGTTCATGCCTCGCCCAGCCGTGATGAGCCTTGTCACCGTCACACCGAGGCCTCTTGTGGGTGCCAACTGTCCTGGAAGCAGCTCTCATATTGTGACCCTTGGCTGGGACCCACAGTGTGAGCATCCAACCCGGCCCACACTGGACGTGGGACTTGGCACCTTACCTGAGAGGGAGCATGGGAGTAAAGATGTTAAGCTGGGAAAAAATGAAGCGTGGTTAACTAAGGGCCTTTTCCACTGTAAAGGTGAAAATAAGCACATCTTGGAGCAAAAGAAAGTGTGTGTCTTCTCGTGGTCAAATTAACCCCGAGACTTAGGCAAAGTGAAGGTTAAGGAACAATGAAGGCCCAAGTGAATTATAACTGGGCAGCTTCGCACAAGCCATGGACAAGATGGCCTGGCTCCCCGTGGCAGGGGGAGAGGGTGTTTGCAGCTGCCAGTAAGCATCCAGTGTTATAAAGAGTGACTTACCTGTAGCTCCCTCACCGGCTGTGAACCCTCTCTGCTGTCCCTCCCCAGAGGCATTTTCTCCACAGTGCTCTGCTCCCTGCTCACCTGCAGGTGCCCAGTTCGCTTACTTTAGAAGCAGCGGCTCTTACCTTGAGGCTTTCGCATCACCTGCACCCTGTGCCTGCGGTGCTTCTCACTCTGGCTCGCAAGAGCGCTTCAGTGAGGCCTCAGCCTCCCAGGGCCCCTCGGGGAGGCCCTCCCTGACCACCCCTTGTAAAGTATCTTCCTATGCATTGGCACATGACCCTACTTTACTCTCTGCCTGGCACCCCAACCACCTGATACATCAGCATGCCAAAAAAAGCATATACGTTTTAAGGGATGTTACTTATGTATTACTTTTCAAAGTTGAATTGAATTACAGTAGCAATGTGTAGCAGGACACTTGCTCAAAAGATGCTGGCGCCACCATGCAACCACCATGTAATGGGCAGGATAGTCAAAGAAAACGGCGGAGGCACTGTTGTTGCTCGAGGAGCACAAGACGTTTTTGAAGAGGTGTTTGAAATTCAAGAACGTTGTGAGGTACAACAAGGGAGGTGGATCCACAGAGCCTCCAGCACAACTAACAATTGCACGCATTCGTGATGAGTTCGAGGCACGTGGTTCTGTGTGTAACGTGCACAAGGAAAGATCTGGGAGGACTCGTAGCTCCCTTTTTTATCAGTATACATATTGAATTTTGCAATTTTAATATGGTCGTTTCCTGTCTTAAACTGTGTATACTTTTTTGGTGCCCTCTGTAGTTCCTGTTTCCCTCCCTCTCTCTCTCTCTCTCTCTCTCTCTCTCTCTCTCTTTCATTTTTGCAGTACTGGGGAGTTGACCCAAAGGCCTCACTCAAGGTAGGCACGTTCTCCACCACTGCCCTGCACCCCCAGCCCCCCCCTTTTTTTTTGAGACAGGGTCTTACTAAGTTTTGCAGGCTGCCTCTGGCCTCAAACTCATGATCCTCCTGTTGCAGCCTCCCAGGTCACTGAGATTGTAAGTATTGCGCCACTGTGCCCAGTTCCATCTTTCCTATCTGTCTTCCATAGGAGACAGGCTATGGGATGAAAATACCAACCTACATGAGCTGGTGAAAATACAAGCTCTGTAGAAATACAGATGCTTTTGTCTTGTCCACGGCATAGTTCCAGTGCCTAGAACTGTGCCTTGGATATAGCAAATGCTCTAAACATATTAATTGAAGGACTGAATGGAGGCTTGGGTGGTTAGAAGAATCCATTTGGCAAACGCTGGCAAAGTGCCTGTGTGGACTAAGAATACCATGAGGAGTAAGATCTCACTCAATGGCCGCATTGTCTACCAGGGAAGACGCACAGCTTGGTGACAGAAATCCTTCCGGAAGCATGCCATGCCTTCTCCCCAGGATGAGTCTGGGGACGGTCTCCTAGGAAAGTCAGGAGTCAGCCAAGAGGACAGGAGTGAGCAGAGGAGGGGCTGGCAAGACACGGGAGGAAAATCACAAGGCACCAAGTTCCAAAGCCCCACTTTGGGCTCCTGGAGCTCCAGGAGGTCTGTGTGAGGGAGAGAGGGTGAGAGACAGGAACATAGACAGGCAGGGGCCAGCTTGTGAGCTCCAGCACAGTAGGTCTCAGTCCCTAAGCACTGGGGGCCACTGAAAGAGTCGGGAAGTGACATAATGGTTTTGTTCCTTATAATTTTTGTGGCAGTAAAGGCAACTAATTTGAGAAAAGAACAAAGCACTTATGAGGTTGTTGTCTGATCCAGGTCAGAAAAATTGTAAACAAACAAGCTCTTTGGGGCAAGAGAGATGGCAAAGAGAAAGAGTTGAAAGCTATTCAAAGAGCACCATCAATTGAACTTAGAGGTACGACAGGTGGAAGGTGAAAGAAAAGAGGGGGTTAAAGAAAATCCCATCTTCTGATTCACAGCAGTGGGAGAAATTTTGATGTTTTCCATCTAAACGAAGGATTCTGGGGGATCAGGCCTCTGCAGCCCCAAGTCCACGCTTTGAGAAGTGGCAAGAGCCCAGCTTGCTTGCTAAGCTGAGCCCAGGGCCCTGGCTTAAATGCTCCTGGTGTGGATGCAACTGCACCTGCTTGGTAAGCAGAGGTGTCTTGAAATCCCTCTGGTGTGTGTATTTTGGATCTACAATGCCAGCCGCGGACCCGTTCGTAAGGCTCTGCGTGCCGTTTCAGTGCACAGCCGTTTTTGGAGGCTCACGCTGACCCAATGCCACAGGAGCATGACTACCAGTCTAAATATAGACGTGCCCGTCGCCCAGAGAGAGAACAGCCCAGAAGTCATGGTTCCGCTTCCTTCAGGGAAACTGTGATAGAACCAAAAAAATCAATGGGTGTGATGTTTATCAAGTTTGCTACTCTGATCTAAAGATCCAGCTGTGGTTGGGTGCGGTGGCCACGCCTGTCACCCCAGCAACTTGGTGGGCGGAGGCAGGAGGATTGCAGGTTCAAGGCCAGAGGCAGTCTGCCTAACTTAGCAAGACACTGTCTCAATTTAAAAAGTTAAAAAGGATCTAGGAGTGCAGCCCAGTAGCAGAGAGCTCACAAAATATGCATAAGGAATTGAGTTCAGCCCCCAGCACCGCAAAAAATAAATAAATGAATAAACGAATAAATAAAAGATCCAGCTGTGACTATCTCACCTACTTTGGTTTTCTTGACCTCAGCAGCTATTTGAACTCCCAGGCTTTTCCTAAGTAGCCCCATCCCACTCCCAGAGCTTCCTGAGAGTCCTCAGGTGCACCTCACAGGGCTGCACTCGGCGAGTACGGCAGGCTGTCTGGCCGGACATTCTGCAGGGACCCCTACTTCACTCCTTTGCCCTCCTCTGGTTCTCATCTGTGGCCATCACCTGAAAGGCTGTAGACTGTGAAAAGCCTAGGCTTGGACGCCTGCCATCTTGGGGTTGAATCCTGGCTTTGCCATTTATGAGCTGTGTGATCTTGGGCAGATTATTTAGCCTCTCTGAGCTTCAGTGTCTACATTCATTAAAAAAGAAAAAAGAAGAAAAATACGATCTCACCTACCACACGGGGGTAATTGTGGTAACCGAATGTTGCTGTTGTTGGGTGCCATCAAGTCAGGCTCAACGCATAGCGATTCTATGTACAACAGAATGAAACACTCCCTGGCACCGTGTCATGCCAGGCACTATGTCAGGGATTCTCTGTTGCTCATAGGGTTTTCAATGTTTGGTTGTTTTGGGAGTGGGCTGCCGGTGCTTCTCCCATTGTAGTGATGATGGAAACCATAAACCTCAAACCCCTAGGTTACAGGGACATCAAGAAATCATCTTGACACCCCCCCCCCATTTCCTGACAGTCCTGGAAATGGAGAACCCTCGCCTCACACCTGCATGCTGGCCAGCATGGGTGATATGTGCCTATCTCAGAAAAGCACCAAGATAGGGCAGGGCAGCCACTCGCCCACAGGTTTTGGGGTGTTGCCGATGTAAGGGCTCTAAGCAGCCAGCTGCCCTCCCCAAAACAGGAAGTGGACTCCCACAGCCTCCCTGCACCAGCCTGCCCTGCCCTGTCCCCGGACATCAAGCGCATGCTATGCAGCCTTACCTCAGTTAGGAGTCTCTGGTCTCTGCCAGTTGACCTGACTGAAGCTACCAACTGAGTCAGGAACCAAGAGTGAATTCCTGAATAAGCCTTCCTGTTCCAGGACCCTGGACTGTTTTGGGACTGCACGGTTCAGAAACCCTCATTAGACAGACACAAGTGTTTGCAAAAAATAACCCCAGGAGGGCTTCTTGATTGGACATGTTTCAGCGAGCCCCCGGGTGGGGTCCCTCCCGACTTCACACCAAGAAAAGGCCCTTCTGTTCTCACTTGTCACTTTAAGGTACAGCGTCCTAAAGCCATAGCTCCCGGTTACACGGGGCTGAGTGTGCTCCCCTACACGGCAGAGGCAGAATGTCTGGATTTCAACAAGAGCTTCTTGGAGAAATGAACTGCACCTTTGGTGAGGAGCTTTGGGATCACTGGTGGAGGAAGGAAAACCTTTTAGTGTCCCTTATCTACTACCAATTAAGCTGAAGAAACGATGACACTTCAAGGGGAAAGGCCAAGCCTTCACATACACAAAAAGGGCAAAGTTCAAAAATTAATTTATAGGTTTTGCTCCGTTTCTACTTTTAACCCTGGAGGAGTTAAACAATGACTTCCTTTCAGAGTCTACCACTGGCCGTCTCTGAAAAGTAGTGTCATTGTAGGGGCTGAGCACCCGGCTCTGCCACACACCAGCTATGTGACCTCGAGTTTTCTGTACTTCAGTTTGTCACCGTAAAATGGGGCTAATAATAGTGCAGACCTTGTAAGGTTGGTGGGAAGATGAAAATAGTGCATGTAATACACTTAGAACAACGCCTGGCCACAGTAAGTGTTGGATCTCGGTTTCATTTCATGATTACGGAAGCCCTGCTGTGGGTTATCTAACATCGCAGGGAAAAACAGGTGTGAATGGAAGCAGTGGCCACCAGGAAAGAAAATGAAGCGTTACTGACACTCTGTAGCTAAGCCTACAAACACATCTATTTCTATGCCATAGTACTTGTCAACCATATAGGCAGACATCCTGCGGGAAGGGGTCAAAGTTGTGGCAGGAGAGTGGGCATCCTCGCCTTTTAGAAACGTACAGAGAAAGTTTGTTCCTGTGTGTGAAGAAGCAGGCCCGTTAGCTCTACAGGAGAATCAGCAAGTCTCTAAAATTCCATCAGGCCAATTAGGCCAAGCCCTGCCCCACCAGCCAAGAAATGCAGAACTACTGTTTTATTCTTTTGTTGTGAATGGCTGGCACTCACAACCCCTCAATCAACAAACTATTTTTTAATTAGGCTACTATATTTCGCATTTGCCTGTATGTTTAATATTAGTAAAGAACACAATTTTATTAATTTATTTTGGTGCTGGGGATCAAACACATGGCCTTGTGTACGCTACATACTGAGCTGTGCCCCCAAGAACTTTAAAATAAACATGATTAACTGAAGAAGTCCAGGTATCCTTTCAATATTTTTTAGAACTTTATAAATACGTACTTACTACAGTATTTAAAACTTTTGTTTTAAAAGTCAGCTTACCTCCCTATGGGGTGTATACATATTTTATCATAATTAGAATTTGTTAATGCTCATCACGGTGTCTTATCGTTGGTTGGCATTTATGGTTATCACAATGCCAGAGTAAGCATTATGATCAAACTGAAAATAAGGAAGACTGCCCAGGGGGCCTGTTGTCTGCAGTCTACGCAGGGACTCCCAGGACTATTAATTATTTATCTACTTTTCAAAATTAATAAATAGGAATATCTTTTGGCTCTTTATTCCCCATATGAATTTCAGCCAATGAGAGATGGGGCGTGTAATATAGGAGGGTCTGGTGATGAAAAGATCATTTAAAAAATGAATTGACTTAATATCAATGAACTATGCATGACATGGCTGTATCTAACATGTTTTTATGATTTTCATTTTGACAGTTTTGAGTGTCCTTTTAAAAACATGAGTACTTTCAAAGCACAACATGAATACAAGAAAAGTTATCGCTAAGCTTCACAACCCAAGTAAACCCTGCTGACACTTTAAAAAAATACTCATATATAATTAGAACATACAAATACTGAGGGAAAGTGTCATATGAAGAAATAAGAAACATGCTCTTCCCTACCCAAGTCCCTCCCTCAAAAGAAAAAGCACTGTTGATGCCTTTGTCCTGCTAGAGAGATAATGTAACCACATATATTCATTCATTTACCAAAATGAATCCCAGCACACAGTGTTTGGTAACGCACGTTCCTCACTTAATAGCGTATGGCGCCACCATCTTATCAGCCTGCAGTGATTTCCAGTTTCCTTTTGCTCCCACAGACAACTTCTGCAACTATCTTTCACCTTCAGCTTAGTGTTACACGTGTTTCCAGTGTGACCCTACCACAAGGTGTGCAGCAATTACGAACCGTCCCTGCTGTGTGGTGAGAAGAGAAGGCCTTGTTTCTGTGGTCTGGCTGGGTTCCCTCAGAAAGTTTCCTGAGATGCTGCTGCTGCTGTTCTCGGGTGATGTTAGGGACCCTGTGTGCAAGAGAACGAAACGCTCCCCGACGCTATGCCGCGACCGGCGCTACTTCAGTGTATCTCGGCTATTCATAGGGTTTTCCGTGGCTGATTGTTTCAGGATTATTTTGGGAGTGGGCTGTCACATCCTTCTCCCATTTCGGGGGTTCTGCAATCAAACCCAG
Organism: Pedetes capensis; assembly: GCA_007922755.1. NCBI lineage: Eukaryota > Metazoa > Chordata > Mammalia > Rodentia > Pedetidae > Pedetes > Pedetes capensis. Next base: position 42,579 of record VMDO01002692.1, on the reverse strand, counting down.
GGCCTCAGAGAGCACAGAGCAAGCACTCTACCAACTGAGCTAAACCCCAGCCCTAAGACATCATTCATACCAAATGGGTCTCAGGGACAGCTACTGAGAACTGCTAAGAAAAGGGTCCTTCCATCTGGGAGGTGGACACCTGCCACCCCTGAATGCTCAGGCTCTGTGGCCCCACTGTACCCCACCCTCGCTCTGAAGCACCTGTATGCCCCTTAACCCCTGCGGACAGGGCACACTGGACACTCACAGAAACAACAGAAGGTCTGCAGAGATGAGAGAATAAGCGATCACTGGAGACATGTGGAGCAGTGAAGAAAACAGCCAGGTATTGAGCCCTTCACCTCTCTCAGGGAAGCCCAGCATGAAGTGTGGCAATCACAGGAATGCTGCTGAGCGACCCAGTCACTCAGAAAAGTGGCTGCAGAGAAATATCAATAATAATAACGTCATGTCACATCTTTGCCCTTGTTGTTGTTAGGTGCCATCGAGTCAGGTCTGACTCATAGCGACCCTCATAGGGTTTTCAATGGCTGATTGTTTCAGGATTGCCTCGGAAGTGAATTGCCATGTCCTTCTCCCATTTTTGCAGTGCTGGGAATTGAACTCAGGACCTCAAAGAGGGCTTATCTTTGCCCTTGTTGTTGTTAGGTGCCGTCAAGTTGGTATCGACTCATAGCTACCCTCTATACAACAGGGGAAACACGATTGTCAGTGAGTGCTTCTCTGCTGTGCATAGGGTTTTCAATGGCAGACTGATTTATGGGAGGGGGTTGCCAGGTCCTTCATCCAAGCCTACAGCTTCTGGTGTTCCCAGGTGGTCTCCCATCCAAGTACTAACCAGGCCCAACCCTGCTTAGCTTCACAGGATCGGATGCCACAGGGCTATGGCTGCAGGCATCTTTGCCCTTAGCTGCCTTAAATCCTTTTACAATGGGGATTTAAATTTATCTTGAACCACTTCAACATAGTACTTTTCCCAAATATTCTGTATACTCCTAGGACAAGAAGTTACCTCTCATTTAGAAGTGAGCACAGCATCGGCCATATTTATTAGACCCGTTAAAAGAGCCCAGAGATGAATCAAATACCTAAGCATGCCCACAACTTCCTTTTCCTAAAAGATAACTTGGAGCTTTATTCCTAAACCCATCTTAGTCTTTTTCCAGGAGGAGGGTGGAAGAAGGAAAGCGGCTCAAGGGGTCAAAGGTCTACAAGGCTCCTCTCTGATGACCTGACAGGGTCTAGCCAGTTGCATTATCTGCAACCTTCAAGACTGAAAGGCCTATTAATCAATGATGTTCACAATGAGGGCTGGGAGGCTGGGAGTCAGAAAAGGCACCCCTGAGGAGATTAAGAATGAGTCCAGTCTTGAAAGAGTAACTATATGTAATCAGACAGGTGGGGAAAAGATGGCAGGATGTGATCAAAGACTCAGAAGAAATGATCCCAGCACATTCGGGGTACAGTAGCGAAGCCTTCGCAAAGAAGACAGGAGCTAAAACGTCTTGATAAATATGCACACTATACAGGTAGCACATACTTTGTGAGCTAATTAGAAAGGTTTTGAAAAGAGAGAGGTAAAGTCAAAAAGAAAGACCAAGATAATACTGAGATCAATCAATGGAGAGCAAGACAAAATCTGGATTTCATCCCGTGGGTAATACAGTATTACTGAAGGCTTCTGAGTGTGCAGAACAATTTTCAACATTATTTACCTCCAAGTGGACCTGACACCTGCCTCTAAAAAGACCTAGAGTTCAGACGACAGTTTCTCAACCTATGCTTTAGCATAGAGAAAAATGTGTGTGCACATGTACTTCATAAATTCAGAATTCTGATAAGTCAGGCATGGTGGCACACGCCTGTAATCACAGCCCTTGGAGGCTGAGGCAGGAGGATCACCAGCTCCAGGCCAGCCTGGGGTACACAGTGAGAACAGTGCTTCTCCCCTCCCTGCCTTAAGTGACCCTTGCTTACATAAAAGGCAGAAAACCTGCAATATGCATATTGAGCTCACACAGCAATGGAGTCCAACACATTTTTCCTTTCATCCTTCCTTTTCTTAGTGAAACGTGAGCCCAGTCTGTGGCTGATTATTTCCTTAATAAGAGATGTAGGTTTGACTCAGAATAAAGCTACAGACTTCATTCATCTTCAGTGTTGCTAGAGGCCTCATGAATTACCACAAACCATTTTTCAAAAGGCAAATTTGGAGCAAACAATAACAAGTCTTTAAATAGCGACGTTCCTAAAGTTAATGGCGAGCTCTCAAGGTGTTAACCATCTGGTAATTCTGGCTCTACTGGGTACACCGACCGTGCCCTGTGAACCTCAGCTGCAACCCAGGCCGCAGGTGAATGTAAACACGGAACGTGACTCACTGCAGCTGCCACCTGGAAGCACTTGCAAGAAATGGGAGCCGCGAAGCTCACTCTCCCTGCCAGACCCTGCCTTAGTCTCTCTGCCCGCTTCCAGTGCAAGGATCAGCAGGGCCCGGGAGTCCTCACTCGTTTCTCACCATCGTGTTTATTATGCATCTGAATTTAAGAAGGGCTGCCTGGGAAGGGCTCAGAACCACTATGCCGTGAACACGCAGGGCCTGCGCCCGGCCTTTCCGCAAGGCACCCACGGTGGAGACGGAGCTCTCACACTTCTCGGAAAACACTCGCGCCTGTCAGGAGCGCTTAACCCGCGCACGTGCGAACCCCGCTCCGGGGTCGCGCAGCCCGGTCCCCGGCGACCGCGACACCCCCCCCGGCCTCCCGTCGCCGCGTCCCCACGCGCGCAGAGGTCACCCGGGGACCCCGAGCCCGGCTCCGAGCCCGAGGCCGACGCCGTCCCGGGGGCGGCGCTGGCCCGGCCCCGCCCCCCACGCCGCGCGCCGCCCGCGACTTCCGTCCCCCCCGCCCCGCCCCCGCGCCGCCGTCCCCACCCCTGGGGCGGCCCGCGTCTCCCGGCCCGCGGCAGGGGCGGAGCGCGCGGCGCCTGCGCGCCGCACCTGCGCCCCGCGCGCCCGCGCGCCCGCCCGGCCGCGCCGGTGACAGCGCCGTACCTGAGCCGGAAGTGAGCGCGGCGGCGCAGGCATTTCCTGTGACGCGGGCGCCGACTCCATTAGGCAGCCGCCGGGAGGAACCGACACACCGGCCGCGCCGCGGGCCGACTCCGAGGCGGCCGCCGCCCCGCGCCGCCCCGCGCCGGGCCTGCACCCGCACCCGCGCCGGAGCGGCCGCGCCCGCGCGCCGCCGGAGGGGGGCGGGAGGCCGGGCCTCCTTCTCCCCTCCTCCCCGCCGCGCCGCCGGCCTCCCACCACGGCCTCTCTCGGCGAGGAAACTCTGGCCTCCGCGTCCTCCTCCTCCGACTCGGACGCCGGCGGAGCCTCCCCGCCCCCGCGGAAGAAGCCCCGCGCCTCGGCGGCCGAGGGCGCCGGAGAGCCCGGGGCCTCGGCGGGCCGCGCAGGCCGCTCGCCGCCGCCCGCGCCCGCCGCCTCCGTGGTGGTGGTGGTGGGGCTGCCCCCGGCCGCGCCGCGCTCCGGCGGCGCCATGCAGGCCAACGGCGCGGGCGGCGGCGGCGCGGGGCCCGAGCTCGCCTGCCCGTCGGCGCAGAACGGCGAGCCGTCGCCGCCCGCGCCCGCCGCCGAGCTGGCCCACGCCAACGGGCTCCCGCCCGCCGCCGCCGCCGCCGCGGGCAACAATAGCGGCGGCCCGAGCGTCCACCACGGCCCCGGCGGCGCCGCGGCGCTGGCCGCCCCCGAGCCGGGCAGCAGCCTCAAGAAGAAGAAGCGGCTGTCGCAGTCGGACGAGGACGTCATCCGGCTGATCGGGCAGCACCTGAACGGGCTGGGGCTCAAGTAAGCGCGCGGGCCCCGGCGGCGGCGGGCGGGCGGGCGAGCGCACAAAGGGGAGGCCGGGAGGCCCGGGCGCCGGGCCCCGCCGCGAGCTGACAGCGCGCGGGGCAGGGGCCGGCGACCGCGGGGAGCCCGCGCTCGGGACACTGGCTATTTTTAGTAGGAGGGGAAGGAAGTGGCCTTCGGGGCCGGGGCTGCCGTGATTTGGGGGCCTGACGCGGTCCTGCGGGGGCCTCCCGTCTGCACGGAAGGCTTCCCCTAGCAGGCCATCTGTCACCTTGCCCGGAGCTGAGGATTCTGTCCTTTAGGGTGTAGGTGGTGTCCTGAGTCGTGGTTTTCGCTCGGCCACTTGGTTGGGACACATTTTTTTTTTTTCTTTAAACTCTGTACTTTGTTAAACTTCTGAGGCATCCAGCGGAAACAGTACGAAGGACTTACTGGACTCTGGTTTCAAGGAGTGTTTTCAACTTGCCTGCGAGTAACTGTAGGTGGCCGGCTTAAATTGTTTAGCCGAGCACACTGAAGCTGGGGTTTTTGCTTTTTGTTTGTTTTTTGTTGTTGTCGTTCTTCTTCCAGCATGAGGGTAGATTAAAAACTTTGCGGCTGTTCTCGTAGACATTATTCAGGACAGTAAAACCCCAGAGTTGACTGGTCAGGTCTTTTTTACACTGTATCTCTCCTGCAGCCAGACTGTTGATCTCCTCATGCAAGAGTCAGGATGTCGTTTAGAACATCCTTCTGCTACCAAATTCCGAAATCATGTCATGGAAGGAGACTGGGATAAGGTAAAGTAGGGCATATAGAACTGTGTGACTGCTGCTAAGATTGTATGTTTCATACGCGTTTTGTGACATCTCTGTTTTTCTTTTATACCAATTTTTGCAGGCAGAAAATGACCTGAATGAACTAAAGCCTTTAGTGCATTCTCCTCATGCTATTGTGGTAAGAGGCGCACTTGAAATCTCTCAAACGTTGTTGGGAATAATTGTGGTAAATACACTTTTGTTCTTAGTTTCACATTTATGTTTATTTTAGTAGGTTATTGATAACTCTAGGTATCTGCCTCTTAGATAAGGCTGGAAAGTAGTTGAGTTCCATATAATTAAATTTGTAAACTGGGATGAGTCGTTTATTATGTTTTAATGTATAAGTGTTATATATGTTAAGTCGTACTTAGTAAATGTGTCATTTGAACCCAGTTTGTAAGTTAAGCTCTATAGAAATTATATTGAAAGATCTTCATGCTTTCAGTGCTATTAATAGGAGCTTTATATTTATAGAATCAAGAGTAAATTTTTTTTTTATTTCTCAAAATAAGATGCTAGTTAAAGAGAAAACGTGTTTGAGAGTGTGTTTACCTTACAGCCTTAATGAAACTGGTGCATTAATTATTTTTAATCTTTGGGGATTACAGTTAATTCAAATCAATACCATTGGTGTGCCCACCATGTTCCATTTTTTTTTTCCATTCCAAGTTGTGTGAGTTGACAGTGTCAAAGTTCGTATTATATGTGTTACTCTGGGAGAGGGTTTGTGTGCAGATTTGACCATTGCGCCCTGCTGGCCTTATTGCCCTGACAAGTTCAATTTAATAGTTTAACCTGTTAGCCTCTTTCATAAACCCTAGTGAGTCTTTTGTACCGATGGGCTTTAATTCTTCAGTAGATGTTGGTGAAGGGGAGGAAGGGATAAGTTTTTCTAAGTGCTAGTGAGTGGAAACCATGAAGAATCAGCTGCTGGCTGGTGGCTGCTGGCTTTTAAACTTCTAGCTGATTCATTTGTTGTCAAAAGCAGTTTCCTGTCTGGTTGGGGGAGGGAGAGAAGGCAGATAGGAAGTGAAGTAGGGAAACCAGCTGTTTGTTAAATATTGGTAAATGACTGTTAACATTTTTTTTAATTGGGTCAAACATTAATCTTTTCTACCTTTGTCTAAAACTTAATAAGAATCTTGTGGCTTTTTTTCTTTTTAAAAATTGCATTATAAAAGAGTTCTCAAATTCTTAATATAGTTCTTCACAAGAATATAATCCTAGAAAATGGGCTTCAGGTGAATTAAAGGTCCAAACAAGTATGGACAAATGTGGATTTAGTTAATTTCAGAACCTAGTATATTGGTCCTGTGCTTTTGATAAATATAATATTAGAAGATTTAAACCACTATCAAGTCAGATGGTTGGTAATGAACTTATGGAATGATCAATTATACAGTGTAATTTAAAAATAAAAACAGAAGTTTTAAGTGGTTAAACATCTATATCCAAATATTCAAAAGAATTAAAATATTTTTCAGTAGCTAAGTGAGTTTACCCAATCAGTATTTTGGGGGTTTAAAACCTAAGTGTATTTTAATTGGGGAGGTTTTTCTGGGTGTTTGTTTTTTGAGCGTTACTTGGGATTGAACTCAGGGCCTCGTGCTTGCATGCTCTGCAAGTGCTGTACCACTGAGCTGCGTCCCCAGCCCACGTTTTTACTTTTTGAGACAGGGTCTCACTAAATTACACAGACTGCCCCTGGTCTCAAACTTGTGATCCTCCTGCCTCTGCCTCCCAAGTTGCTGGGATTACAGATGAGCGCCACCGAGCCCAGTGCTAATTGGGCAGTTTTTCATACCTTTTTTTGGTGACTTGAATGAGTTAAAATAAAGATAATAAAATGGCCAAAATAAGAATTGGGATTCTTTTCCCATTGGGCAAGTTAGCATTACTTGTGTGGCAACTCTAAAGAATTTGCCTGTGGAATGTTAATTTTAAATGTGTGGTTTCTTCAAGATTGTTTTCATTTTTTTAAACTTCTTCCAAATTATATCTGTAGTTTAGTAGTAAAATTTTTAATAGTCTCATTTCCTATTTTTTATTTATTTGTAATAACTTGAGACTTTTGTATTGGATTTAGATTATGGCTCATTAGAAATCTTCAATAAGAGCAACTTGTAAACTGGAGAAAAGGTAGTTGTAGATAATAAGGAGGAATCCTTTCTTTTTACAGCCTTTTCAGTCTATAGAACATTCTAGGATCTAATAAAAGATGAAGATTAAATCTCTGGCTGAGCCTCACACCATCAAACCTTTTAGGTATTTATACAAAGAAAGGGGTTCCAACTTTTATCTCACTTTAAGCATTGATGAATCAATTGCTTTTAAAGATTCAGATCAGCATTTTTTAAAGTCACTCTTCACCTTTCTAATTGTGTTTACATTTACTCCTCCCCACCTCATCTCTAGAAGAAGATAACCTAATATAAATTGAAATTTGTATTAATGCCTTACAAGTCAGCTAGTTAGGTGGGTGTTGTTTTTTTTTTTTTTTTTTTTTTTTTTTTGGTGTGTGTGTGTGTGTGTTTTGATTTGCTTTGTTTTGTTTTTGTGATACTCGGGGCTGAACCCAGAGCTTCATACATACTTTGTAAGCTCTCCACCACTGAGCTGCACCCCTAGCCCCTTTTGTATTTTTTATCTTGAGACAGTCTTGCTATGTTACACAGGATGCCTCTAGCCTTGAACCTGCAATCCTCCTGCCTCTGCCTCCTGAGTCACAGGCATTATAGTCCTGCATCACCGTACCTGGCTATTTGGGGGTTTTTTGTTTTTGTTTTTTGGGGTTTTTTTTTTTGTTTTTCTTTTTTTCTTTTGTTTTGTTTTTTTTAAACATAATTGTTTTAATTATATGCCCAGACACTTCGATGGCTTAGTACAGACTAGAACTATACTTTATCTTTTAAACCAGAATGTTTTTATTGATACAATCTACTCTCTTCACTTCCCCTCCTCCCCACTGCCCTCCATTTATAAATGGTTTCCAGTCACAACATACTAGGAATAGCAGGTTTTCTGGAAGCAGAACTCATGAATCAGCATTTTTTAGTTTGGGTTCACATATGCTTATCCATGTCCAACAAATTTGGATGGGTGGTTGAGACCAGTAACAGAAAACTTGTATGTTTACAAAATTTGATTCTTTTTTTTAAGTCAAATAGAAGTTTTGGGAGTCATGGCTTAGATAAAATTAATCTTCTCTTCCCTCTGAGTCATGATTTAATTGGTCAAACTTGGTGTATAACCTATGCAGAGTTAAAGTCATTACCAAGTTACTTAGGAAGCTGTCCTTAATAACCAATCTTTTCTGTATATCATGATTTCTGAGTTTTTCTTCCATGTTGAAATTCAGTCTGATAATACGAGAAAAAAGTGGAAGTGTCAAAGCTGTCCTTCAAGCTGTCCTACTCATTTATCAATATCAGGGTTTTTTTTAGATGTTTAAAGAAAGAAGGAAGTATCGTTGGGCCCAAAGATGTTGACAATCATGAGACCAGAAATAATCTCTTAGGGATCTAAGTGGAAATTGGAAAAGATAGAGTTTTATTTCCTCGACCACTTTCTTGATCTTTTTCTTCTTTCCTTTCTTTCAGAAGCTCATGATCTTCATTTTTAAAAAGTAGGGTCCTATCCCTGTCTAAGCAAGCTTCAGTTTTGCCTGATTTTTAAAACTTTTCAGTAAATTGTTAACATCATTTGTGAATTAAAAGTTTTTTATTTTCTTGAGTACATTTACATTTTTGTGCTTTAAATTTGGGGAGGCAAAATACAGTTTCACTCTGTTCTTACCGTATGTGCCAAATACATGAGCTGAACGGATTTTGAGGAGAATAAGCATTTTTCTCCTTGCTTAACCAGCTCTAGCTTGTTTCCCTAGCAGCATGTTAGTTACCAAGCACAGCATCAAGATTTGGTATCCATTTGAGGATATTCCTTGTCTTAATCTGGATAAAATGACTCAGAGAAATGCTCTTGTGCTGCTTTTATAGCATTCCCTGTATATACGGGAATAATGTGTTTATATTGGCTTCTCTCAAAGTTTTAGTTTGCCTTCCTCTTCTTCCTTGCCCCACCTCTGCCCTGTAGAATGAGAGTAACAAGTTCTGTCAAGAACTTGCTGGGAAATAAGGAAGAAATAACACTTGGGGGCACTGTCCTTACACACACTGGACTGAGGGAGGGAGTGGTCATAGGACCTTGTAACTGATAATAAGTGAACAAAAGACTTGCCCTGAGTTAAAAGAAAAAGTTTCCCATGAATTCCCAATTACTAAGAATACTTAGTGAAGAAATTAAATCATATGCTGACGAGTTCCATGCGGCATGTAAATGGAAAAATTCTGCAACGAGGCATGATTCTCAAGTTTGAACCAAAAATACACTAAATTAAATGAAACTTTCAACAGTGTATTGATAGATGGAAATAGATGAGCTCTTTGTTTCATAAAGAGTTGAATGCTTTTTTTCAGAAGATGAAATGGTGAGAATACCCAGTATAACTTCAAATATAAAATCCTTTGATTTTTAGATTTTTAATTTTATTTAGCTTTTGTTTTTTATCACCTAATGAACTTCAAAATATTTTTTATTTGACATAGTGATTAACTTCAGGGTACAAAAACATACTTTTCAAGGCACCTTGGTAATTGATCTATTTCTGAAACATTCATTAAATTTTATGTATTAAGTTTGGTAAGTGTAATTTTTCTACTTACAAAATCTAATTTTAGTTTTCAAATCTTTTTCAGTTCTTTAGCTGAATATTTAGATTATTACCAGACATAAGCAACATGTCTTACAAAGGATGTATTTAAGTGTTGATCTAACTTATATAAGAGGGCTTATTTTTAATTTACTTTCTCTAGAAATTTTATAAACTTGTAGTTTATGCTTTTTAAATACTGTTTAATAGAAAATCTCATAGAGCAGTTCATTCTGTGAACATATGGTAACTTCTCCTTCCTCCTTTTCTTCCTTTTCTTTCCTCCCTGCCCCCCCCCCAAACCAGAGGGTTGAACCCGGGGCTTCACACAGGCCTTGGAAGTGCTCTGGCACTGAGCTGCACCCCCCAGCCCATTTTTTTACTCTTTTATTTTAAGTTAGGGTCTCACTAAATTAGACAGGCTACCTCTGGCCTCAAATGCGGGATCTTCTTTCCTCAGCCTCCTGAGTCACTAGGATTACAGGTGTGTGTCGCCACACTTAGCTTCCACACCATTTTGTGACAGCATATTTTTTAATGGTTTTAAAGTGAGCATCTTAGTAAAGAAGGAAAAGCTATAATTTAGGTTTTCATTTTAAATGGCCTTTACTGCTGTGTTCCTTGGGGTCACTAAATACCATAGACATTTTCTGCCTACTGACTTTTCTCCCTATACCTGTTGGCTTCCTCAGGTACCACAAGTAAGAAACACGGTGAAAGGGTCCCTCTAAGCAGTGATCCTCACGTAGGCTCAAAGTGTAAAGGAAATTCCATACATGGTATTCATAAATCTCTCTAGTAAAAAGCTGCTAAGGTTGTGATGATCACTTTCAAGTTAAAAGTAAAATGATGAAGTAATGTTAAAAATACTAAAACCAAACACATTCCAGGAAAAAAACGAAATGGAGAAAGTGCCTCGCAGTAACCTGAGGAGCAGTTTCTCCTTCAGGGGAAAAGAGCTGATAATTACCTGTGTTTCACTGTTAAACACATCAGTGGTCATGTTGTTACAAATACACAGATAGAAATATTGAATATTTTTAGAACTTTTAAGTTGAGTGTCCCTTTACAGCCGCCCAGAGGAGAGGGTGCTTGTGCTCCCCCACTTTAGTCATGGGAAACTCAGCTCTGTGCACACGTCACTCATCCCATTTGTTAGAGAGCCCTCTTGTTTTTGGTAAGCCAGAATCTGACACTTTCACACTTCTGCCCAGTGACTCCATTCTGCTTTTTGGTCCATTTAGTCCCTCTTTCATGTTGTGGCTCTTTTGTTTTGTTTAGGGGTTTTTGTTGATAGTGACGATTTTTTTTTCTTGTTTTTGTGGTGCTGAGGATCAAACCCAGAGCCTCATGCATTCTAGGCAAGTGTCTACCACTGAGGCACGCCTCCAACACATACAGCATAGCTTCCAAATAATTCTCCCATCAACTGTTTTTTCTCCAGTCTGTTCAAAACTTGTTGCAGAAAACCTCTCAGTGCTCTATTATAAAAGTTAGACATTAAAAGTAAGTTTAGAATATTTGGTGTGGATCTAAATTTGCATATGAGAAATAAAATTCTAGGAGAATGGTTTGAGAGCAGAAATCATTTTTTGTGTTGATGCCTTGGTCACTAATGATCTTTCCTGATTTGAGATTATTCCTTTGAAGCAGAGTTTTATTAAAATGTAGAATTGAACAAAGTCACATTTAATCTATGACTCTGTTATACTCAAAATACTTTGAGTCATCTTGAAATTTTATAAAAAATTATTTTCAAAGGGCATAGTAGAATGGTTTCTACTGTTCTGTTTAGGCACAAACATTTTCTGAAACTTCCATCAACTTTTTTCCCCTGACTGCTGCTTTCTGTCATGTCAGAGGATGAAGTTTTTGCTGCTGCAGCAGAAGTACCTGGAATACCTGGAGGATGGCAAGGTCCTGGAGGCACTTCAGGTTCTCCGCTGTGAATTGACGCCACTGAAATACAATACAGAACGCATTCATGTTCTTAGTGGGTAAGGAAGCTAAGTTCTTAGATTCCAGGTTGATGGAGGTACTGTTGTTTTCACAAAGGTTGCCATTAGCCAAAGTTGCATTTCTTTACTATTTTTCTAAGATATAGATACCGAAAGTTGCTGAATCCTTAGATATTACTGGTCTGGGTAAATTGATGTGTGTACCAACTGTTTGTCATCCCAAGACGCTATCCACATTAGGATAGGAAAATACTTCAGTGGGTGAAAGGAAGAAGAGACATGTATGGCCTCTGAGATGCTATTTAAAAAAACAAAACTATGATCTGGATCACAGCAATGAAGTCTGTACAAGCACCTTTTTAAATGAGTGAAATGACCACAGGTGCTAGATTCTTGCTAATAAGCATTTTGCATACAAAATCTCATTTCATCCTAACATCAGTCCTTTAAATATTAGAGTACCTGCACGCTTAGTCCCAGGCCTCTCTTCTGTTTTCTACACACTTTCCCTAAGTAATCTCATTCTGTACCTGGCCTTTACATGCTATCTGTATGACATGACTCATTATGATAATGAGTCTTAAGTGTACCCTCACCTCTTAGTCCTGTGTGCAGGTCTCAGAGTAACCTTGGCACTCGCCATCTTGACCTCTGATAGGTGTCTCAGACTTAACACCCTCACAACAAGATTCTTAGCCAGACACCAGGGCACTCACCTACAATGCCAGCAGGGAGGGAGGTATGGCAGATTCCAGGCCAGAGGCAGCCTGCACAGCTTAACGAGATACTGTCTCAAAAAAAACCCAGAATCCCTGACTCCAGTTGTATCTCCACTCACTTGCTGCACACCTAGTCTCTCTCTAGTAAGTGACAAGACCTGCCAGCTGCTCAGACGAAAAGCATAAGCCTCATCCCTGCTTTTTGCTTGTCTCTTCATTTTGGTGTGTATGTCTTGACTCTAAATGTCCCAATAACTTGCCCATTTCTCTCCATCTCTACAGTTTTTTTTACCCGGTTCAGCCATAGCATCTCTTCTGTGTATAGTAATGTCCTGCCTTACTGCACAGCCTTCACCCTTACTCCCTTTACGATGCATATTTCACACAACAGCTAGAGAAATATGTAATAAAACTATAAATTAAGTCATTTCACTCCCTTGCTTAAAACTTTCCACTAGCTTTCTAATACACTTACAAACCCAAAATCTCTGCTCAAGGCCACAGGATCCTTGATCAATTTCTGCTGTCTTTTCCTTTATTCATTACACTGTAGTGACACTAATTATTTCTGTTAGCTTGCCAGGCTTTAAGGCACTTGTGCTGTGTGTCCCCCTCTCTTAAATGCACTTCACCCAATCTTTGGTTGTTAGTTGCTCTGGACCAGCTTAAATGTCCTCTCAGGACTACCTACTGAGCATTCTCTTTTGTATCATTCTCTGTTTTTGTTTTTTTCCCCAACCTTTGTAGCATTTTTCAATATGTAATACAGCTTCAGCATCCAGAACAGTAGCTGACATATAATGATGGACAGACGGAAGGGACCAGAGGGGTGCAGGGCTTATTTTGCAGATAAGGAGGCTGAGCCTCAGAGAAGCTAAATGACCAGCCCAGGGTGAAGCTGTTGAATTAGAGCCACTCCTCAAAGCCTGATTTGACTGATTCCAGAGTCGTTGGTGTTGAAATAGTAAATTCTGGTAGATATTTTACTATTATGGCTGACAGATTACTTTGTTCTGGTTTCCTTTTCAAAGCTATCTGATTTCTTTGTTATTTAAATATCATTCAGATGATAGATATTTTTCCCTTGTTCTGGTAACAGCAAAGAATTCATGTGGCTTTTTCTTTTTCCTTTTTTTTTTTTCCCCAGTACTGAGGGTACTGCTGAACCTAGGGCTTTGTGCATGCTTTGCAAGTGCTCTACCACTGAGCTGCAACTCCAGCCCTCTTTTTATATTTTTTTAATCTTGACACAGGATTTTGCTAAGTTATGCAGGCTGCCTCTGGCCTTGAACCTGTGGTCCTCCTGCCTTAACTTCCCAAGTTGCTGAGATCACAGGCTTGTGCCAATTCGCCAGCTAGATAATGTAATTTAATATGTAGTTTTATTCTGGTGTGACCTTCAGCATCAAATTCATTGCCTTAATTTTTTCACACAAGGAAATGACCCAGGGGTGACAAGATGTTGAGCTAGGATTAGAACCCACAGATTCTTCCTGCCAGGGCAGTGTCTTTTCAGTTATACCACGTGACTTTCTGTAAGCAGCCATTTGTTTAAACGCCAAAGTTTATGGTACGTATTTTCAAAAGGGCACAAAAGCGACCATGGTTCACTTTTGCAAAATGTAAAAAGTGAACAATTTTCCCACATAACTATTATCATTGAATTCTCCCAGAAAACTACAAGATTGTTTTGTTTCCTATGGTACTGTGAAGTTGAATCTAGGGGCCGCATGCATGGTTTTGTAGATGCTTTACCACTGTTTACTTTTTTTTTTATCTTGAGGCAGGGTCTTGCTAATTTACACAGGCCACCTCTGGCCTCGAAATTGAGATCCTCCTGCCTCTGCCTCCCAAGTTGTTGAGATTATAGAGGTTAGCCACCATGCTCAGCTCAGAAAGTTAGAGACAGAATTTTCACAGTATCTGCCTTCTCTGGAGCTTGTTCTTTTTTTCATCAGGTAAAGGTTCCACATATATATGTATATATGTATGTATATGTATATATGTGTGTGTGTGTGTGTATGTATATATATAAATAAAATAGCAAGAAAACGACTTGTTCTGCTATTGGGTGGGAGGCTGTTAAATTACTTGGACTCTAGAGCTGGGTGCAGTGGTGCATACTTAAAATCTAGGCAACTCTTGGAGGTGGAGGCAGGAGGATACGGCCAGAGGCAGCCTATGTAACTTAGCAAGACTCTGTCTCAAAACAAAAAGTAAAAAATGGACTGTGGGTGCAGCTCAGTGGTAGAGTGCTGGGAAAGCATGCATGAGGCCCTATATTTTTATTTTTTACCTGTATAGGAGGTACCAGAGCAAGGACGTCATATACTTCATCTTTTTTAATCCTCATTGCTCTGTTGAAGGACAAATATGTTTGGCAGAGCACCAGCCAAGGCAGTAGGAGAATTACTTGCCAGATCTTGTCTCAGTGTCTGAATAATGCCTTCCCTTTTATTCAAATCCCAGCTTCTGAGAAGAGCCAGAACAAGGTTAGGGTTATGCTCTCTGCAGGGGGCTGGGCTGTCTGTTCTCCCAGAGTCCACAGACTTGGCATTAATGCTTCTGTGTACACACATGGTGTGGAGTATTGTGCTCTGGAGTCTCAGTGCCTTTCACAGGATGACATAAGAATGTTAGCCAGTTACATCCTTGAGTAATGCTTATGATAAACTCATGATGGTGTATTGTTTGTTTAATTAACTTAGTACAAATATCTTTTAAGGTTTTTTGAGTTTGGCTTTACTGTTGAGAAGGTGTGACATTAGCACAGGGGTTAAGAGCAGGGTCTACAGCTGGAACACCTAGGTTCTTGTGTCCCACTCTGTCCACCCCATGTCCACCCCCATTCCAGTTACTGAAGCTTTCTGTGCCTGGGTTTCCTTATTTACAGAAATAAAGTAATAATAGTGCTTACTTCCTAAAGGGGCATTGTGAACATTCAGTGAAGTTGAGACCTTGGAAAAGAGCCTGGCACATAATTAGGAGCTATTTATGTATGGTATAAGAATATATTTTATTAATAGGTAACATTATCATATATTTAGCTATTGTTATTGCATTACATTTTTGTAACTATGTTAAGGTGCTATGTTGTACTCATGAATTGGGTCCACTGTAGAAATTGCTTGTTGATTTTGAACTGGACTGCCAGAATATAGTCAGTGTTTTTAATTATGTCCCAAAGAGAAGGGTTTGATATCGCTTGCTTTCTTTCTCTGTTGTGTGCATAGGTATCTGATGTGTAGCCATGCCGAAGACCTACGAGCAAAAGCAGACTGGGAAGGCAAAGGAACGGCCTCTCGATCCAAACTGCTGGACAGGCTTCAGAGTAAGGGCTTTGTTTTCGATGTTGCTTTGTTTTCTTTTAAATTAGAAGTAGGCATCATGGGTCAGTCACCAGGAAAACTTGTGTCTAGACAGACTTTGTTGAGTGGTTATGGCAGAGGGGTTCTCCATTAAGAAGCCCTTCCCAGGCAGACTTTTAAGTTGCTATGGAGGTAGAGAGAGGGTGCTGGCCCCAGGGCTCCCTTCTATTTGTATTATGTACCTGATGCTCTTTTTAGGATTTTCTTTGCAGGAAAATTACTGTGGTTAGAGGAGAAATATGTAAGCTGCCTTAAGCTACAAGCATTTTATAAATTTCAATCGTTTTAATAATAAGGCCTAGATTTCATTAGGTAAATTGTTTTACGCCTCACCCATCTATATTACATAACTTCAAAATTTAGGGATTTCATTTTTGCCATATTTTTACATAAAAGACATTCTCCTGGCCGGGCGTGGTGGCACACGTCTGTAATCCCAGCGGCTTGGGAGGCGGAGCCAGGAGGATTGCAAGTTCGAGCCCAGAGGAAGTCTGTGTAATTTAGCGAGACCCTGTCTCAAAAAGTAAAGGAAAAAAAAGGGCTGGGGGTGCAGCTCAGTGGTCCAGCACTTGCAGAGCATGCAAGCGCGAGGCCCTGGGTTCAGCCCCTAGTATGGGGGGGGGGGGGATTCTCCTCTCTGCTTACATTGTACTATTATATAATGTTGCTGTAGAAGTGGAAATCCTAAGAATCAAAAAATACATACTCCATATACCTTGGGGAGGTATAAGGCATTGAGGGATTAGAATAGGTTGGTATTGATATCAAAGCTCTAGCTGCTCTCTGGATTTCCACAGTATCCTTGGCATTCAGAGCCATTGATGGGGACTGGAATTCGTCCAGTATTTTGGCTTGCTCTTTGTTAAGTGAAGATCTTTCTTATTCCTGATCTCCCAGTGATGATCCATAACCATTAGTTTGTTTTGTTTTGCTTTTTCTTTTTTTGCGGTACTTAGGGGTGGAACCCGGGGCCTCACATATACTTTGTAAGTGTTCTACCAGTGAGCAGCACCCCTAGCCCCTTTATTTTTTATTTTGCAGTAGGGTCTCTGTAAATTACACAGGCTGCCTCTGGCTTTGAACTTGTAATTCTTCTGCCTCTGCCTCCCAAGTCACTGGGATTATAGGCATGCACCACTGTGCCTGGCTCAGCTCTTGTGCTGCTGTGTTTGGTTTTGTTGGGGTTTTTACTTTTTGTTTTCTTGAGAAAATCCACCTACCCAAGTATATGCCTGCCTGGTGGCATCATCACTGTAGCCTTTAACTCCTGTTACATAATCTTCCCTAGATCTTGTCTGTTTAAGGGACACAATATTATCAAGGCAAGGGCAAGTACAGCAAAAGAGGAGCACATGTCTAAAATAAAAGTTTACGTTTATTATTATTTTTATCTCTCCTCTTAAAACATCTTCTGTTAAAGCCTATTTACCACCATCAGTGATGCTTCCCCCACGGCGTTTACAGACTCTCCTGCGGCAGGCTGTGGAGCTGCAGAGGGATCGGTGCCTGTACCACAACACCAAACTCGACAGCAACCTAGACTCTGTGTCTCTGCTTATAGATCATGTTTGTAGTAGGTAAGAGAAAAATCTCTTCTGTTCGGAGATGTGCTAGCGTTTTACAGACACAATTAGGAACTTTATTGGCATGTGTTCTTGAGTTTTATCCAATAGCTGTATAACAATTCCTGTCTGATTTAGCATTTGTTCACAAGTGAAGCCAGAACTACTATAATTGAAAAGTAAGAAACTTGCATCTGTCTCTGTATTGAGCCACACTTGAGAGCTAAAGCTAGAAAGCCAGTTTTCCCTGTTCTTGTCTATGGGTTTGGTCGTCACTTTCTGGGTGACAGTATAACTGCGGCCTGAGTTATTTTCTTTCCATAGAGATCATAGAAATACTTTTTCCTTAATGAGAGTTCTGCTTTTAGTAGAAGAGGGAATCTAAAAATGTTTAGAACAATAGACATTAACTTCCTGGTTTGTGTTGTGGTTTTCTGCCTACCCATGTACGTAATTGAACTTGGAAAGAGTCAAGCTTGTCTTTTGATGTTAGGCCTATTTCAAGTAAAAATTTCCTTTCTATTTTAATAATGATAATGATCTCTAAAATTAAACTAGAGCTTTAATTTTAAAATACAAAAAAAAAACTGTGAAGTCTTTCAGACATCAGAAAGGAAACTGTGATTCTGATGACCCTGAACAAAGCAGGGAGCAGTGGCAGTACACTTGCCCCATCACTTTTGCCAAATATTGAAGAGCTAATGAGAGTAACAAATAGGAAGGACAGAGGTATTTGCACAAGATTTTGGGTCAATAAGGAACTTCTGAGCAACTAAGAATTATATATATATGTATATACACACACACGCACACATCTACATTTTGGTTTAAAATACTTTTTATGTGTTCATTTGTGACCATTTTCTTCGGAGTTGTTTGTTTGTTTGTTTTGTTGTGTTGTGTTTTTGCAGTGCTGGGGATGGAACTCGGGGCCTCCCTCATGCTAGGCAAGCACTCTGCTCCTCATCTACCCCCCAGCTCCTTAATTGCTTTTGTATGTAGTTTTGACGTCTCTCTCCATAGTCGTTTGAACTCTTGCCCTTAAATTAAAGTGACATTCATGTGAAAGTATTGGATTATTACCTGGTGTATGGCCTAAATGTTCTGACAGGAAGTGGTTAACAATCCTTTATCATTATCCATTTTCATTCTTTTAACACTGTTCTTTGATTTGTTTCTGGGGCTTCTTAAATTGAAAAGAAGTAAGAGATAATAAACATGAAAAGGCTATGTAGTTTCATGTCTCATTTCTTTTAGGGGATTTGAGAACAATGTTAAAATTCAGGCAGTCATGAACCCAAATCTTTTTTTGGCTCATAAATTTACTGCTGTTGGAATACACTAAAAGATGATAACCAGGCTGAATGGCTCAAGGGACATCAGGTTAAGAGCTCGCCTTCCAGTTTGGAAACAAATCCACAGCAATGTGATGTCATTTTAAATTGATGCTTTAACATCTATATCACTGTCTATGCAAGTAATTGTTGTTGTTAGGTGCCATCGAGTCGATACCCAGCTCATAGTGACCCTCATAGGGTTTTCAATGGCTGTTTCGGGATTGTGTTGGGAGTGGATTGCCAGGCCCGTCTCCCATTTTTGCGGTGCTGGGAATTGAACTCGGGTCCTCAGAGACTGCAGCACAGCGCTCTACCAACTGAGCTAAATCCCAGCCCATGCAACTAATAGATGTCAAATATTTAGTATAGCATTCTCTGTTCTTCACGTCAGGGGCCTGAGTGTAAAGCACTCTGAGGTTTTGCATAGGACTGAGAGTCCTTGTTCTTCAGAAATAACCATTGGTTGGAAGGTCTTCTCTCTAATCTTGAAGAAGGGAAAAACATTATGCTCCTCCTCATTACCACCTCCCTTCTTTAGAACTAAGTTCTTCAAATCATCACCTCCTGTACCTATATAATGTCTGAAACCTTATTCTCCTTTCCTCTTCAGACTTTTTTAGTATTAGGGGTTGTCCACTTAACACATTAGAGCATTTTCAGATGTTGGTGAGCAACAGCCTCTTCCTTAATTCAGGGGGTGTTTTCTAGCTATGTATTGAGCTTTCCATATCATTTGGCCTCTCTGCTTTGGGTCTTTTCCTTTGATCAACAAACATTTCAGATTCTTGGTTAGTTTCCTGGCTACTTTTCTTTACCTGTCTCTTTAATAGTGTGTGTTCAGAACTGTGTTTCTCCTTCATCTCTCTCTTCCTTAAGTTATACTTTGCGTATCTGATGACTCCTAGAAATAGGCTAGAGCTATAGCACTTATCTCCTAAGTCTTAGACCTTCATGCAACAATCTGGATGTTGCTAGACTTAGAATTTAAAGACACTCAGGGTAATATCAGGCATTCAGTCACTGCACACTGTCTTAAGGCTGACTTGTGCCCATTGCTGAGCTAAGAAGAATTTACATTTGATTTAATTCCTAGTACTCAGCTGGAGGTCTTCTGAAAAAAAGTTGATAATTTTTATTATTTGCCTTACTCTCTTCCACAAACTAGATCTTAGCATTGGAATTAGAAAACTATTTTCTGAAAGTAAACTTTAGCATTGAAAACTATCAGCTTTTCTTTCTTTTCTCTCTGGAGACTAGAGAATTCATTTTGAATAGCTGAATTATGACTTTTGTTTTAAGAAAGATCGTGATCAATACTGAAAAGTTTTCATTAGATTGCATAAATTTCTGTTTTTTAGTTAGTGTACACATATTTTTGGTTAAATTTGACCAGTGGGCAATGATGAATGGTGTTTTTGTTTTGTTTATTTGTTTGTTTTGAGACAGGGTGTCATTATAGCCCAGGGATGGCCTAAAACTCTCTCAGTCTCCTCCTGCCTTCGCCTCCCGAGTGCTGGGATTACAGGTGTGCACCACCATGCCTGGGTTCAGGGATTCTTTCAAAAAATAACTTTGTGGGTGTTTTTCACCAGCAACCAATGAAAGGATGTTTCCACAGGTAGCTTTTTTTTTATAAGTATTACTTATGAAATATTTATATAGACTACAATGTAAAGATTCCGTTTGGTTAAAATGCTGCATGTTATTCAGTTTTATTTCAGAAGGTACTGCCAATCTTAAATTTTAAATTTGACAGCAAGGACATTAACTATCTCTTGTATATATTTAAAAATAGGCTTTTAGTAAATGAGATTGTTATATTAGTCTTTTTAAAAGATTAGATAATGATAAAGTCACTTTACTGATATTCATATACAGTTGTCAATTGAATAAGTGATTTGTGCCCTGTGATTTTGATAATAAATCACTCTTTCCTTAAAGATACTTTGCTACCTTAATTTTAAGTTAGTTAATGTTCAACTTTAGCCATTTGAATTTTTTGATTGAAGTTTTATCCAGTGTTTGGAAAATATTATTTAAATTGACATTTGGAAAGAAAATAGAGCTATAGATTCAAATCCTAGATCAGTTACTTACAAGTTTTATGATAGCTAGTGGGTTGTTCACCTCTTTTAGTCTCATGAAAATGAGGATGATAGAATTTCTCATACCAGGTGGTTTGGGGAATTAGCACATTATATGTAAAGCATCACACACACAACTTGACACCTAGTAAGTGCTTAGTAAATGCCAGCTGGCGTTGCTTGTTTCAATTCATAGTAGAATAATAGTATATTTAGTATTAAAGCAGTTCATAATAAAACAGTCCAAAAGTTCAAAGCAGCCTCCAAATAACTACTCATTCTGGCAAATTCCCTCATGTGCCAGGTAGAGAGTGTCTGTTTACTCTTATGTCACCTGTTGGGCTAGTGATGTACGTACGTGCACACGTGTATTTTTTTACATACATATGTAAGTGTGTATATTTTATACATGTAGATAGATACGTATTTAACTTTATTTTTTCAGAGGTGGGGTCTCACTGTACTGCCCAAGAAGCTCTTGCTCAACTGGTCGTCCCATGTTAGCCTCCCAAGTGCTGGAACAACCAGCACATGTCACTGTGCCGAGAGCCTAAATTATTGATTCATTGGGGGGAAAGTAGGGAAGACCATTTTTTAACATAAATTTAAAAGTTTTAGCTGGGTGTGGTGGCACAGGCCTGTAATCCCACCCTTCAGGAGGCTGAGGCAGGAGGATTGAGAGTTCAAGATGAGCCTGGGCTATAATAGCAAGACCCTGCCTAAAAAAAAAAAAAAAAATTAGCATTAATATTTAAGTTTTATTTTCAACAGAAAGTTTAAATACAGGTTACTCAACCCTTATCCCTTATTCAACAGGCTTAAGATGTATTTCAGATTTTGAATTTTTTTTCAGATTTTGGGAAACTTGCTTATATATAGTGAGCCATGTTGGGGATAGGACCCAGGATTAAACGTGGAATTCATGTTTCATATGTGCCTTCTGCACATTGCCTGAAAGTCATTTTATATAATTCTTTTAGCATGCCTGCATGTTGACAACTGCTGGCCACATGGAGTGAGGTGTGGACTTGCTCACTTGCGGTCTTGTAGGCAATCAAAAGTGTCAGATTTGGGAGCGTTTTTTGACTTTAGATTTCTAGGTTAGGGATGCTCAACCTTTATAGAGTTGTCACTGTCCAAACAGTAGCCAGTACTACAGGTAACAGCCATTTAAATTTGAAGTAATTCAGATCCAGTCAGTGAAGCCTGTTGAGGTCACTCGCTATATTTCATGTTATTCAGTAGCCACACGTACTGGACAGCACAAGTGTATAGCGTTTCAGCTCTCAGAGAGCTCTATTGGACAGGGTGAGTAGAGAGATGAAAAGAGACAGAATGATTTTTAACAGTGAATACTGAATGAGAATAGTCATTCTTACAGTAACTTTTCCTCTTGATAGACTTAACCATAAGTCACAGACTTCTTTGTCCTTGATGTATGGTAGTAGCTGCCGTTTATGCATTAGCTAAGGGTCAGACTCTTTATGTTTCACATTATCTCATCCTGTATATGTGGAATTGTGTGGAGCAGGCATTGCCTTTAAGATTGAGAAACTAAATATCCCAGGGCTACAGATGCACCTTAGTGGTAGAATCACTTGCCTAGCATGTGTGAGGCTCTGGATTCAGTCCCTGGCACCACAAAACATAATTAAAAGAATTGATAGATAGACCAGCATCACAGCTGATGAGTGGCTGAGCTGGGACTTGAACTTCAGTCTGTCAGACAGTACCCCCTATTCCTCAGGTTTTACTCTTAACCTCAGCAGCCCCTGCCATGTCTTGTGCTTCTCCTGTGCTTCTGCCAAATCATGCCAGTGACCACATTTGAGTATCTGTCATATTCTGGGAATTTTAGCCATCTTTCTAATCCTTACAAGAAGCCAAAGTCCCCATCAGATAGATGTTAATCTTTAATAGATGAGGAAACTGAGGCTCAGAAGAAGAAGTTAAATGACTTGCCAAAGACATTAGAACCTTACTGAGGAGGGCCCCAAACGGTAATGTATAGACAAATAGACATGATCTCTGCTTATTAGTTACGTATATGAATAGATTTAACCAGACTAATCTTCGGGGGTGGGGGGAAAGTAAATTTTAAGTTAAGCAAATTTTTAGATTACTAACTTCCCCTAAAGTTGCCTTGACCAAAGAATATCGAATGTTAAAGTGTTTTATTTTTCAATGCACTAATATGAACGGTATTCTTGAGATTTACAAGTACATTCACGTTTTGTTTTTTAAATTTATGATGTGGTCTCCAAAAAGGTTTTATCAGTTGTTTAACCTTTTTTCGTTATTACTGTAATCTGTTTTGAAAGAATAATCACATGTGGACTTGTTTGTTTTAGGAGGCAGTTCCCCTGTTACACGCAGCAGATACTTACAGAGCATTGTAATGAAGTGTGGTTCTGTAAATTCTCTAATGATGGCACCAAACTAGCAACAGGATCAAAGGATACAACAGTTATCATATGGCAAGTTGATCCGGTATGTACTCTGTTTAGGTTGTAGAAGAATGTGATTTGAGTGTAACCTATTGATTACCTGTACCTTAAATATACATGTATAAATAGCATTCTTTTCCAAGGGCATTTTTGGCATTTTTGGTCATGCTTGTCACTTCTTTTGATTTTGGGAGACAGGGTCTCGCTCTGTAGCCTAGGCTTGCCTGAAGTTGAAGTGTAGCCCAGGGTGGCCTTGAACTTGATCCTCCTACCTTAGCCTCCTGAGTGCTGGAAATACAGGTGTGCACCACAACAGGTGTTTGTCACTTCTTACCTCTCCCACATTGTTTAGATAGCATATGTAAATTATATCAGCAAAACTGTTGAACGTTATGTACTAGTGATTGTACTAAGTCTGTGTGTGCATTATTCTCTGAGTAATTGAGAAGCTAACATCTGTTCACATGGGAAAACTGAGTTCAACATTACATGCTTTGGCTCTCACAGCTCATAAATGACAGAGTTTAACTCAGTTCAAGTAATATTTTGACTCCAAAACCACAACCATTAATATCTCTATAAGTTCGTATCTTCGTTAATACTTGATTTCTAGATCAATAAAGTCTTTGGATTCTGTTCTAAGGGGTTCTGTTTTTATTTAGGTATTTGCAAGGTATCTGACAAGGCTGGCAACAGTATCAAAGCCCTGTGACAAGTGTACTTTATCAGCCTAGCTGATGGCGTGCTTCTGGGGTCCCATGCGACCCCACGACAGGCACACCCACGCTTGGGTAAGTGCTGCTGCGCCTGTGTCCAGCACCCACCCTGGGGTCTATTTGACCCTGCGTTACCAGCTGAGGGTTAAAGTTTTTTACTGGTGGCAGCATGTATGAATTGCCTTTCCTTTAGCCAGGGTAGAGCACCTGCTGCTGTCACGTCCTCTGCTGCAGACAGCCTGAGTGAGCACATAATGGCAGGCAGGGATCTTCCTGGGACTAGGGGCTGAGGGAGGTAGGGAAAGGGGGTCTCAGATGAGAAAGGGATAAAGAACTATTTGGGCAAAACTAGTTTGGAGTGAGTAAAAGAAGATAGGGCCTCACTGTTGGGTTCTTTGAAGGAAGAGCTTTTGGTAGATTGGGAGATGAAGTTAATGAAGCAACTAGCAACCAGGTCAAGAAAGTTTTTTTTTTTTTTTTGAAAAGACAGGGTCTCCGTATGTTGGACTGAGCTGGTCTCCAACTGGCATCAGTCCTCCTGCCTCAGCCTCTCAAAGGTGGTATTACAGGCATCAAGGGAGATCTTTTATGTCTTTTACAGGGTTTCACAGTGTTTTTATCAGAATGCTGGTTATGCAGAATGTAATAGATGTTAACTATAAAGGGCTTTTGTAGCTGTATTAACTTGGGAAAGAGTTAATGCTTACATTCCAGTCTAAAATACAGATTGTTTTAGACACTGTATTTTTTAGATGACTGCACTACAGTAAGTCCTCTTAGGCTGGTTAACTTTTGGTGTGCTGGCAGTTTTTGTTATCTCAAATACTATTCTTTTGAGTAGATAAAATTCTAAACATAATTCACTTTAACTTTGAAAAGTAGTACAGCCAGGCATGATGATGCATACCTGTAATCCCAGTGACTGTAGGTGGAGGCAGGAGGATCACAATTTATAGGTCAGCGGCAACCTGCCTCACTTATTGAGACTGTCTCAACATAAAAAATTAAGATCAGATTGGGAGAGCAGCTCCATGGTAGAGGCTTGCTAAGTGTGCACAAGGCCCTGCGTTCAAACCCCAGGACCTCAAAGGAAGAAAGGGAGGGAGTGAGGGAGGGAAGAAAAGAAGGAAAGTAATACATAGGTAATATCTCTTAAAATATGCGTACGTTTTTGGGCATCTCTGGTATTAAATTTTGTCAAAAAACTGGAGGTTTGGGCCAGACAGTTGTATGGATGAAAAACTTAGGACCCGGTGAAAGAACATAGAGAACAATCCATTCCTCCATGTACTTCTGGGGATGGGCAGTCTCATTTAATCAGACGTAGTTCAAGGTCTGTTTATATCTGTTTGTACGTCCTCACTATTGGAATCTGCCAACCCCAAGCTCAAAACCAACCTCAACAGGTCTTTAAAGTCTAAAACTTAACGGTTTCTTCCCACCTATTGTCATTTTTTTCCCCTCTTTCTTTTTCTTTCTTCCCTGGTGCCAGGGACCAAACCCGGGGCCTTGCACTTGTTAGGCACGTGCTCTATCTCTGAGTTAAATCCTCTACCCTGCTTGTCAAATTATTTCTGCCTCTGTTGCCTGTCTATATCTGTCTGCATCCCCTAACACAGAAATCTGGAGGCTGGTTATCTTTTAACTCTCCTGTTACATTCTGTTATGTCATTTTTATCTCCAAAATGTCTACTTACTGACCACTATTAGTTCTGCCATCGTTCAGGGCCTCGTGTTTTGGGAACCTGTCACTGGTGCGGTGCCTTATTATTGGTTTCCTTATCCTGAGTCCCCTTCTGACTCTTCCTCTGCACCCTCGCTCCAGCCCTCTCCCTAAAGCCAATATATTATTTTTAGGTGACTCTTCACCCACTGGGTAAAATTGAGCCCCTTACTCTAAGGTGAACATGTTGACTCCTCCAGCTTTGTCACATGCCACCTTCACATTTGCACCACCTTCACATTTGCACGATATAGTGAGCAGATCTTGAGTGTGGACCTCAGGATTGGGTAGCCCAGATTCCAACCTCACTACGGTAAACAGAGACAAGTGTCTAACTTTTCTAAGACTTCATGTTTTCTTCCCTGAAATACATGTAATAACTTTGTAAGGATTAAATGAAATATTTTTGTGAGTAGTGCTAATATAGATTAGCACTAAATTAGTGGTAGCTTTTGTTGGTGGGAATGTACTAGGATGCAGTCACTTAGAAACAACTTGACAAAGCTGGCTGTAGGTGGCTTATGCGTATAATTCCAGCCATTCAGAAGACTGAGACAGGAGAATTGCAAGTTTAAGGCCAAAGGCAGCCTGTGTAACTTAGCAAGACCCTGACTCAAAACAAAAAAATGGGCTAAGTGTACAGCCCAGTGGTAGAGCATTTGCAAGGTATATGTGAGGCCATGGGTTCAACCCCCAAGTACCACAAAAAGAAAGAGGAGGAGGGGGGAGGCCTAAATTCTTCAAAATGTTAGAGTTAGCATATGACCCAGGAGCCCCACTGCTAGTATATACCCAAGAGAAATAAAAGCATGTGTCCACACAGAAATTCATACCTGATCATAGTTGTCGTATTCATAATGTCAGAAGTAGAAATCAAATGTTTATCGACTGATGAATGGATAAACAACATATATCTGCAAAATGGAATGTTACTTAGTGATAAAAATGATACGTTCTACAACGTGGATGAACCCCAGAAACACTATGCTAAATGAAAGAGTACAATTACAAGAGACTGTATCAGGTATAATTCCATTTATATAAAATGTCCAAAATGGGCAAATCGATAAAAACAAAGTAATGGCTTCCAGGAACTGTGGGGAAAGAAATGAGTGATTGCTAAAGGGTATGGGATTTCTTTGGGGGATGATAAAAATCTTATGAAATTAGGTAGTGGTGATGGTTGCACAACTCTGGGAATATGCTAAAACCACTGAACTGTACACTTTATTTATTTAGGTATTGGGGGGCCTAACCCAAGACCTTATACCTATTTTACAAGCACTCTACTACTTAGCTATAACCCCAGCCCCTTTATTATTTTTTATCTGAAAACAGGATCTCAGTTAACACAGGCTGCCTCTGGCTTCAAACTTGCAATCCCCCTGATCTGCCTCCTGAGTTGCCAGGATTACAGGCATGAGCTGCCATACCTGGCTGAACTGTACCTGTTAAAAGGATGGATTTTATGCTCACTTACAGTGAAGTTGTTAAAAAAAATAAGAGGTAGCTCTTATTATACCTGTTTTCAACTCCCTTAAAAGTTTCCTAAGTGCAAAATCTGTGTCATTTTTATTATTTCCATCTAATACACAGTGTCTTCAAAGGAGTGGATAGCTAATAGGTGTGGAAATGTGAATGAGTCTTTGAGGCCAGCTATTTGAGCTGCAGTTGGATTGGTATGAAAACCTATAGTTCTTGTGCTAGGAAACAGTAACTTCACAGATGCAAGTTAACAGAGGGTCTGTTTTCCCTTCCAGGATACACATCTGCTAAAACTGCTTAAAACATTAGAAGGACATGCTTACGGTGTTTCGTACATTGCATGGAGTCCGGATGACAACTATCTGGTTGCGTGTGGCCCAGATGACTGCTCTGAGCTTTGGCTTTGGAATGTACAAGTGAGCGAGTTCCGTCCTTGGTTTATTCAGCTTCCTCGTGATGCACATATGCACTACAACTTCATTCTTGGTTTATAGAACAAAGCCATTGAAACTAAATTACTTATCATGTATCTCTTATGCATGGTAGCTGTTCAGGGGGAGCCCAGGTACCCAGATTTATAAATGTAAATGCTATGCTGAACAGTAGAGCTTTGAGAGAAGGGGCAGCACCATTTCCAGGATGTTTTGCTTTGTCCTGTGGGATTTATGCCGTTCACTGTGGCACCTCAGAAAAGCTTTCACAGTTGTGTCATAGTTTCATAATCATACGTGAAACTTACCTTAAATGTAAAATACATCAAATGGGATTTCCCATTCTAATGATAATTGCACCATTTCCTAACTGACATTTAATATTAGCTAATTTAGTGTGACTGGATATTTTCAGGATGTATTTTTATAAATGTTTCCAAATGAAAATGTTAACTTTATGGTATCACTTTAGAAAAACTCAGCATTAGGTTCACTCCGTTATTTTATGTTTCAGCATCCCTGCAGTTAACAACTTAAAACTGATTTTAAACTTTATGTAAGATAAATGGTTAGGTGATGCTTTTTATCGTTTTTTTACTGTCTCAGGTAAGGAATGTTGCAGGCTATGATTTTAGTATGAAAGTATAACTTGATGAGATAAAATTTTTAATCCAGTACTCTTAACAAGAAAAAGTGAAAGTGTTTTAACAACACAGAGTTGACTCAAGTAACATAGATGGTGTGGAAGACACAATGACTACCAAGATGAACCCATGGATGAAATGATGTAATTGTTAGTATAGTAGTAAGATTTCCTTACTGCCCAGTTATTTCCCAGTTTCAACCTCAGGTTTTTATTAAGAGAATTTTCAAATATCAAGAAAAGTTGAAAAACAGTACAATGAGCACCTAGATTTGGTGGTTATTAACATTTTATGGTATTTTATCTGTATATATATTCATACATACATATACACATGCATATATTCTTATACTGTCTGTATCCAAAGCATTTGAAAGTGCAGATATGTTTTACCCCTAAATGCTGAAGCATATATCTTCTAAAAATACCCTTATCCCACATAACAGTGTAGCTGGGCTTCTCTCATGCATTTCGTAGTCAGCATCCCCAGTTGTTCCCATAATGTCTTTCATGCCCTTTGTGTCAGGCTCACAGTTAACCAGTGTCGTGTTTGTAATTGAGTTCAGGGAGATGGCAAAGTACAGAAGAAAATAGATGTTTTCTCAGTAGAAGAGAGCAAAAATGAATCTGACCTGAAGACAAAATTTTTTCAATGAAGCTTTTTTATTCGTCTTTAAAGGGAGGAGACTGTACCTTTAATCCTATAACAGACACATAATCTGTAGCACTTGTGTAGTCTTTCATTGGCTCAATTTTGAATTTGTGGACCGTTGAAATCTGTTCTGGCATAATTATGTTACTGTGAACTTCTTCGTGTATTTAAAGGGTGGTCTTTTAATCACTTTTCAGCTTAATCCTTTGTGTTTCTAGGTAGGTTCCTAATCTAATAGCCTCAGATATTCACTCCCCTTAGCATAAGAGGAGAAAGCACTGCTGCAGTCAGAACTCACTTGTAACACATTTTAATAGAAAACTCACAAGATTTAACTACTGTTTGTGTATTTTTGCTTCTAAACTTTTAACTGTTGATGACATCCCAAAAGGGTAAATACCAGTAGGTGAGAAGGGGGAGGATTTGGATTGCTGAGCATTTCTTCAGTGTAAGGAGACAACTGGTTTTCTGTTTTGTGTCCTCTTGTGCCTTTATTACGCGGCCCCAGTTCTTAATCATGCCCTTTGTTTTCACTCTTTTTATTTTTGCTTTTGATTACCTATTTCTCACAGGAAAATTATGCCCATGTACTTTTTATTATGCCAAGGGCAGCTATTATCTCTCAGATCCTGTTTCTAATCCCTGAACAAAATGGAACCAAGACTAGATTACATGGTATGTGTATACCTTCTAAGTTGAGTAACTTAGAAAATGTAACAGGAGGATATCTGAGGGTTGTAAACACTAAATAGGCTTGCTCAGTTGGGAATAATGTAGAGTGGCTATGGTAAACAGTATAGAGATTCCGCTTCCTTTCTGCTACTCTTAATTGAAATCAAGTTACATATCAGAACTTTTTTCTTTTTCTATCTTTTTTAGTATCTTGTGAGCATTTGAATAGGAAATTTATCATAATTGAGACTGCCCTTGGCCTAATTTAAGGGCATAGTTTTACTACCTATTAATCATGTTCTTAAGAAGTTGCTGATGAGCCGGGTGCGGTGGCGCACGCCTGTAATCCTAGTGGCTTGGGAGGCGGAGGCAGGAGGATCGCAAGTTCGAGAGGCACTCTGCGTAACTTAGCAAGACCCTGTCTCGAAACGTAAAATAATGGGCTGAGGGTGCAGCTCAGTGGTCCAGCACTTGCAGAGCATGCAGGCGCTAGGCCTGGGTTCAACCCCCAGTACCACCAAAAAAAAAAAAAAAAAAAAAGAAGGAGAAGAAGTTGCTGATTACATTAACTGTAGTTTTAGAATAAAATTTATAGGGAATTTTGGACTGAGGAGGAAGCTCAGAAGGATTAGGTATATAGTTTTAGGCTTTTCATTGTCTTGTTTGGAAAAAAATTTCATTTTAGTTTATGAATGTATTTGATTTAAGATGAGAAATTTATTATAGTTTATCTCATATCTCCTCGATTCCTTAATTTCTCTTTCAAGTTCTGTAGTCTTTTTTTGCTTGTTTTGTTTCCTTTGTTTTTGGAAGGCCAGTTAAAATAACTCATCTCTCTGATTAGGAATGCCAGGCTAACCAGATATCCCAGTTACTTATCCACCTTCCTCCCTCTCTCCTTCCTGCCCTCTCTGCATTCCTCCCTTCTCTTTTTTTTTCTTTTTCCTTTGTCATATCATTTCCTTTCTCCTCCTCTTTTTTTCCTTCTTTCCCTCTCTCCCTCCCTTTTGCTTTTCTCCTTCCCCATCTCTCTCCCTTCCCTTCTTTTCTTTACATAGTTTCCTTCGAGGGGTATCTCAAAGGTCTTACCCACAGTTTTATTTCCTTATAGACGGGAGAACTAAGGACAAAAATGAGCCAGTCTCATGAAGACAGTTTGACAAGTGTGGCGTGGAATCCAGATGGGAAGCGCTTTGTGACTGGAGGTCAGCGTGGGCAGTTCTATCAATGTGTGAGTACTCATTGCCCCTTCCTGGTGTCCACTTATTTAAAAGCAAATTTAGTTTTGTTTCAATAAAGAATTCACTTGAGTTAGTATCTTTTATAAAACATACTAATGAAGACCCACTTTGCCATCCTCTGAAGTAAGCACTGTCCAGTAGAATTTTCTGTTATGTTTCTTTTCATTTTTTAATCTATTTCAAGTGTCTGTACAAAGTCTAGACCTTGAAGTTAATAAAACAAAAAGTTTGTTTTGCTAAATATTCTTATAAGCAAGTTTCTACTTTATAGGGATGAAAGGATATGCTATTCAATTTCTTTTGAGGTTTTTAGCTCTCTGAATTTTGTTTAATTGAGCTATCTCTGGTCAATCTGGAATTGTTGGAAGGGTGAACATAGGAACAGGTTTTTAAAAAGCCTTATGACAAGGTAGGCTGATACAAATGCAGGGTCCTTACTGGGCTATCTGGCTTCTACTGCCTCACATGGTTCTGTAGGTGCTTCCAGATTTAATTTTAAGACTAAAATTAAGAAAATAAGTTACTTAATATAAAGATCATTTATCCTAAAGACTTCTTAGTTAGCAAACTTGTAAAAGTTACCACTTTCTTTTATAAAGATGGCTTGAAACTCATCGGATTCATTATATCATCTCAGGTTGGTTATAAGTAATTACATGCTTAATTCTCTAGAACAGGATGACTGAATTTCTACTTACTCTGCTATCCTGCAGTGTTTAACCTTCAGGATACAGTAGGCAGCTGTTGTGTAATCTGTAAAATGGGGGTGGCAATGCCTCTAAGAACTCAGAATATTCAGGAGATATTGAGTATAAGAGTTTTGATCTAGGGCCGGGCGTGGTGGCGCACGCCTGTAATCCCAGTGCTCGGGAGACGGAGGCGGGAGGATTGCAAGTTCGAGACTAGAGGCAGTCTGCGTAACTTAGTGAGACCCTGTCTCAAAAAAAGTAAAAAAAATGGGCTGAGGGTGCAGCTCAGTGGTCCAGCACTTGCAGAGCATGCAGGCGCAAGGCCCTGGGTTCAACCCCAGTACCACAAAAAAAAAAAAAAAGAGTTTTGATCTATAGAGCACACATTATAAATCTGAAGTTTCAGAAATGTCCTGACATAGTTGTAAGTTCTCTATAAAACTGTAAAATGTTTTGGTAATCTTCCATATCACAGCTTCAAATATTATGGAACAGACCCAGTGTAGTTATTTTCTTGGTATGTACAGGGGAATCATTCCAGAACCCCTCAAGTCTCACACATGGTGCATATCCCCATGTACTTGAAACCTTCTCTAGATTGCTTACAATACCTAGTACAATGTGAACACTTTGTTATACTGTATTGTGTAGGAGTAAGGACAAGGTAGAGCGTCTGTATGTGTTCAGTTCAGACAGTTTTTTTAATCTTCACCTGCTTTGAATCCTTGGTTAATTCCATGAGTGCAGAGCCTGTGGATGAGGAGGGCGACTTTAGAGTGAGTGTCAAAGGGATGTTTTAATTGTTTTCTAATAAAATGGGTACTTTACATAGAACTTAGAGATTGTTTCTTTGCTTACACTTATTTGTGCATGGTAGGTTGTTGAAGGGAAGATAGAGTTATAGAGGGTCCTCCCACTCTCCATTACATATAGTTGAAATGAAATTTGACCTGTATTCAACTTCTCATGGCTAAAAACACTTGTAGAACAATTAAGTTCAGATCAGTCTCAGAAAAGAACAAACCTATTTCTAAAAACATTGCCAAGAGATTCTCTTGGTCTTGGTGGTTTTCTGAGTGTTGTTGAGTAGCTGAGTCAGTAATGATTCTCTTCTTTCAGGATCTGGATGGGAACCTGCTGGACTCCTGGGAGGGGGTGCGAGTGCAGTGCCTATGGTGCTTGAGTGATGGGAAGACTGTCCTAGCGTCAGACACACACCAGCGGATTCGAGGATACAACTTCGAGGACCTTACTGATAGGAACATGTAACTATTTTGTTCCCACTAAACAATAGCTATCTATCTGGTTTATACTATATATAGTAGGTCTTTTTCAGAAGAACAGTTTTTGTTGTGTTTTTTGTTTCGATTTTGATAGATTGGTAACTTGGATTGATGGTCATGATAATCATTAACTCAGATTCTCCTTCAGGAGGTGGAGTGTGTAAGAGTAGGTGCAGGCAAAATTGTCATAATTAAGCTAGAACATTTAATAGTCTGATAATTTCAATGTCTTGACTCTTAAATTTGTTGCTTCTGACAAATTGTTTTCTGATTACAGAGTACAAGAAGATCATCCTATTATGTCTTTTACTATTTCAAAAAATGGCCGATTAGCTTTGTTAAATGTAGCAACTCAGGTACGTGTATTAAAATTTTCAGAAAAATGTAACTGAGTGAAAATTTAATTTTAATTGGTTTTTAGTATGTATATTAAATATATCTACTTTTAAATTTTATTGCATGTGTTTGATTGTTAAATGTGTGGAAATCAACATAAAATATTAACAAGATATTGGCCTTTTGTGTAAATAGAAAAATAAAATGTTCCATCAGGCAGTGGGATATTCACAGGTTACTTTTTAAAACTCTTCAGAGCTGTGGGTGTGCTGGCACACCCTGTAATCCTAGCAACTTTGAGAGGCAGAAGCAAGATGGTTGCGACTTAGCAAGACCCTGTCTCAAGATAGGGAGGGGGGAAAAAAATGTCTTTAGAGCTGGGTATGGTGGTTGCACACCTGTAGCTGCAACTCTTGGAAGGTGCAGGCCAGAGGATCCAGAGTACCAGTCCAGCCTGGACTATATAGCAAGACCTTATCTTAAGAAAATTTCTTTGAGAGCTGGGCGCAGTGGCACACCCCTGTAATCTCAGAGGCTGGGGAGGTGGAGGCAGTAGGATCACAAGTTCAAGACCAGAGGCAGTCTGTGTAACTTGGCGATACCCTGTCTCAAAAAAGTAAAAAAATGGGCTGGGGTGCTCCTCAGTGGTCCAGCACTTGTGAAGCATGCAAGCGCAAAGCCCTGGGCTCAACCCCCAGTACCACCAAAAATAAAAGTCTCGAGTTAGGATAAATACCTGTACTCTCTTTTGCCTGCAGGGAGTTCATTTATGGGACTTGCAAGACAGAGTTTTAGTAAGAAAGTATCAAGGTGTTACGCAAGGGTTTTATACAATTCATTCATGTTTTGGAGGCCATAACGAAGACTTCATCGCTAGTGGCAGTGAAGGTAAATTATTTGTCACTATCTGTTCACATATATTGAGTTTAAAGTTCTGTAATTCTCTCTCAATTTATGAGGCCAGTCAAGTCCCCAAGCAAATTCAAGACACTAAATTAAAATTTTTAGGAGCTATTTATCCAGTACACTGTTAAATTTCCCCTTTTTTGTAATCACTTGAGCCCTCCTTTTTTTGTTGTTTGTTCTGTTTGTTTTGTTTTGTCTGGTTTTTTTTGAGATGCTAGGGATAGAGCCCAGGACCTTAAGCATGCTAGGCAAGTGCTCTACCACCGAGCCTTCCTTATTGTTACAAATCATATAGGTGTATGTTTGATGTGTGAATTAAATCAAGATTTAGTTTAATTATCAGATTTTCGTAAGTTGACTTGTTTTTTCATGAGAATATTATCAAAGGTTGATAGTATGTGAAATGTCAAGGTTAATAACAACCTGTACTTAGAATTGACTAGGGTCAGATCTTTAGTACTTCTTCAGTGGCCATGAAAAATAATTCAGGTTGATAATTCTGATGGTTTCAGAAAGGCTAAAATTAACAGAACTGTCTCTACTATGACCCTTAGACATGAACTTGTTCTCTGGTCTATATTGTATGTAGACATGAGCCTAAAGTCAGACTAATTTAAAGTATGAATTTTTTAAAATGTTGTAAGGACAGATAAGTGAGGCAATATTAAAATTTAGTTAACTTTTTAAGATGACAGGAGTATAATTATTCCTGGAAGATTATTAGAATTTTCACTCTGCATATTTTTTTAGTACTCACTGTGCTGGTCCACATGCTGTGTTGTTGTTAGGTGCCATAGAGTCTGGTCCACCTCACAGCAACCCTATGTACAACAGAGTGAAACATTCCCTGACACTGCTAGAGGCCTGCAAAATCAAGTGCTGGTTAGAATTGCATATGGGTTGGATTCACACAAGAGAATCAGAGTTCTCCCACGTGAATACAGTCTGCACATGATGCTAATCCACATTTGATTTTGTAGCCCTCTAAAACTTGAAAAGGTACAAGTTGGAATCAAGAATATACAGTAATATATATGTAAAGTACTTGGTGCTTTGTAAGCACCCAGTAGAGGTTCAGCTATCATCTTCATTGTTGCTATTTTTGGATTTAGATATGTTGCTTTTTTGTCATCTCACATTTCCATAGAATTTATCATCATCTCTGTCTAGGACTTATGTATGTTCAAAGACCTTGATTGTAATCATTCATTAGCCACGTACTGACAGAATATTGCAGATAGATTTTTTTGGTGACTTGATGAGAGCTGATCACCTTTAATAATATGGAAAATGTGTGTTATATTAAGATGGCTTTACAAAAGGTTAATTTGTTAAATTATTAATGTTATATTTGTTCTCCCTTTAAGTCCCAGTAATTAAGCGTCATATTCAATGTGTAGTGAATGGTAATTTAAGGTCAGTGGTTTCATTGATGTAAAACAACTGACTTTTCTCTGAATTACTACATATTCAGATCACAAGGTTTACATCTGGCATAAGCGTAGCGAACTGCCAATCGCAGAGCTGACAGGGCACACACGCACAGTGAACTGTGTGAGCTGGAACCCACAGATTCCATCCATGATGGCCAGCGCCTCAGATGACGGCACTGTTAGGATATGGGGGCCAGCGCCTTTCGTAGACCACCAGAATATTGAAGGTAAGGTCGTACAGTGTTCAGTGTGTTCTCTAGATGAAACGTTGCTCTGCTTATCGTGAAGTTATAGCTCTTTTAAGCAGTAAACTGTGGAGTATGATTTATTTTCCCTCTTGTATTCCACCCTCCATAGAGGGAGTTTTAAGAAATCTAGGATCCAGCCAGGCATGATGGCACATGCCTATATTCCCAGCTCCTAGGGTGGCTGACACAGTAGAATCTCAAGTTCAAGGCCAACCTCAGCAATTGAGGAAGACCTGTCTCAAAATTTTTAAAAATTAAAAAAAAATAAAGGAGGCTGAGCTGTATCTCAGTAGTAGAACACTTGCCTAGTGCATGCAAGGCCCTGGGTTCTATCCCCAGTATCAACCCCCCCCCCCCCAAAAAAAAGAAGAAGATGACAAAAGAAAAATCTAAAGTCCAGTAGTAACCGTCTTGTGGGGAATAAAGAGAATAAACTGGAATGTGCCACCTCATTCATACCCAGTTAAAATCATGTTTCATCATGCTACCTAAATGTAATATTGCATGTAACATTATAGGTACTTGGGAGCTAGTGTACATTGGTACTGCATGTAACATTATAGGTACTTGGGAGCTAGCTAGTGTACAAGATTTAAAAAACTGTAGATGGTCTTAAAGATCTTGATTCCGGCTTTTACTCAAATGTGCTAGCACTGTATAGCATGCTAACATGAGCTGTGCCTAAAGGCTGAGGAACGAGAATGGGACTGAGACTGTGTGTTCCCCATGTGCCACGCAGCCTGTCCAGCCCTTAGTATGTACTGTCTGCCCAGAATCTTCCCAGTCCCACACGGGGAGCCTTTGTCCTCGTTTCTGTAGGTACGGAACTAAAATATAGCAGGGCACAGTGACTTGTTGAATGCTGCCAGGTCTTCAAATCTGGGTCTGGGAGGTTTTTCCCCACCACCTGGAGGAAATGAAGAAAGCCCAAAGTACGAATCTAAGAGCTAAGACAAAAGCTTAATTGAACATAGTATCAGTGCTAGAGAGGAGAGGCAATGGAAGATTTTATGTAAAATGATTTCTCTATTTTCAGATAGAACAAGTGAAACGTTTAATTTGCTCAGAAGGAAGTAGTGCATCTAGAAAACAGACGGACAGATTGTTCTGCCTGGTGTATCTATTAATGTCTGAGTAGCAGTAGTACCTGCTCTCCCGGCTGAGTCTCACTGGAGGGGGTTATCAGGGCAGCATGTATGGTTTGAAAAAGGGAATTCCCTGCTCTTCTTTCTTTCTTTTTATTTTGGTCTTTGTTGTACAAATTGTAGAGGGCTTGGCTCACTCCTCTCGGGCAGGTGAGGCTCTGTACGTAAGGGTAAGAAGAGGCAGCATGAAGAACTTTGGCATCCAAAAGCCTGAGAATGGTGGCAGCGGTGCTCAGAACCTTGAGGGGCCTTTTTGTATCCATAGATCATCACATGCCATTGTAATGTTCCTCTGGGACATCAATAACAGACACCATTCCCTTCTGTTGTGTGCCCTGTTGAGGTGCCAAGACCCACCTTCTAAGAGATCTGCCATTGTAATGATCTGCACTTTGCTGGTGTTCTTAGTCATTCAGCAGTTGTTTCTTCAAATAAGCAGATTTTATTTGAAGAAGCAGGAAAATATTGGCTATGTGGTAACAGACTTGCCCCCTAAGATGATGTTTATACCTCTACTGCAGTGTAGTAATAAGATTTGCACTTCTACTTGGTGAATTTGATTAATACAGATAGCATGCTAACATGAGCTGTGCCTAAAGGCTGAGGAACGAGAATGGGACTGAGACTGTGTGTTCCCCATGTGCCACGCAGCCTGTCCAGCCCTTAGTATGTACTGTCTGCCCAGAATCTTCCCAGTCCCACACGGGGAGCCTTTGTCCTCGTTTCTGTAGGTACGGAACTAAAATATAGCAGGGCGGAGCAAAGGTGGCGGAGCCAACCTTTGCTCTTTCGTAAGATCTAGGCCCATTTCAGCCACTTCCATTATGCCATGCCAGTGTGGAGATGGCCGTAAAGAGATGTTCATTTTCACCTGAAGTGATAAGCAGCTTCTACTTCACCGGATATTTTATTATTTACCCTTTCTGCAGGTATCTTCTGAGGTCTCACCACCCCCATGAAAACACTTTAATTATAAAGTAATACCTGCTTAGAATAGAAATTTCTAAGTGTATAAATGAAGCTAAAGAAGATGATACTCAGAAACTGTAGCACAGAAGACTATGTCATTTAAGTATTTTATTTGACAATTCTGTTTCAAAAGAAAATTTCCTGATCTTTGTTTATGACATGAATTAGAAGACTGCTTTGTTTTGTCTTCTCTTTTTTTTTTTTTTTTTTCCTGGCAGTACCTACAGTTGAACCCATGCTTGCATGAGTTGAACTCATGCATGCTAGGCAAGTGCTCTACCACTGAGCTGCACCCCAGCCCCTTTTTATTTTTTCTTTTTGAGTTAGACAGGCTGCGTCTGGCCTCAAACTCAGGATCCTCTGCCTCCACCTCCTGAGTAGCTGGGTTACAGGTGTGCACCAGAGTGCCTGATTCTTATTTGTTGGGTTCTTTTGAGGGGTATATAAAATGGAATAGGATGAAGTACTGATATGTGCTATGCAATATGGATGAGGTTTGAAAACAATATGCTGAGTGAAAGATGGCACACATAAAAGACTATACACTGTCATTCCGTTTATATGTCTTAGTCTAAAAAAGGCAAATCCCGTGAAAGTAGATATGTGGTTTCTCAAGCCTGAGAGTGACGATATTTGAATGAATGCTAATGGATGATAAAAATGTTCTAAAGTTTATTGTGTGTTGATTTTTGTACAATCCTGTGAATATACTAAAAAACGTACTTTAAATCATTGTGAATTCTCTCTCAATAAACTGGGAATACAGTTAGGTATGGTGGCACATGCTTGTAATCCCAGTAATTCTGGAGACCGAGACAGGAGGTTCTTGAGTTCCAGGCCAGAAACAGCCTACACAACTTAGTGAGACTCTGTCTCAAAATTTGGGGGGTGGGGAGGAATTTAAAAATGAGCTGAGAGTGCAACCCAGTGGCAGAGCACTTCCTCAAGGCTCTGGGTTCAACCCTCCAGTACCACAGAAAATCAGTCAAACAAAAAAAAAATTGCCCTCCCCCCACAACCCCACCAAGTGAAATAGTTGGTACTGTATAATTTCAGACTAAGCAGCTGAAAGAAGAATTAAGTAGATAGCTAGAACGCGCAGTTCTACCTTGGACTGCCAGGTCTGTCTTTCCTCTTTTCTGTCGTAGACTGTCATAACTATTTCAAGGTTAATTTACAAAAGAAATTCTAACATAATTCACTTGATTTTCTCCAGTATTCAAAACAATCGTGAGTTTACTTTGTGTGATATATCACCTAAGAAATGAGACAGACATTGTCTTAATGATTATGATGATGAAAGTATTGGGAATTATTGTTATTGTATTCTGTAATGTCACAATGCTGATTTTGAAACTAACTCGAAACTTTTTCTTTCCCTCCCTCTTCCTCTTTTCCTCTATGTACATTTCATCTTGTCTTCATTCAGAGGAATGCAGTAGCATGGATAGTTGATGGCGAATTTGGAGCAGACGACTTCTGTTTAACTTAAAATTAGTCGTATTCTAATGGCTTGGGATTTGGTGCAAACAAACATGATTGATAGCTGGACAGACATGCTCGTCATGAAAAGAACCATTTCTGAAGCCCGATTGGGGCCAAACATTTACACCTTGCTTCATAGTAACCAGTTGAGATGAAGCACGTCGTTAGAACGTTGTTGGACACCATGTTGAATTATCCCCCATCGGTTGTGAAGAACTGTGCTACATTCAGGCTTACCCATTGAACTCAGTATATATATTTTTTCCCTCCTGCCTTTTGTCTGGCGGGATACCATTCTTGTTGCTCTTCTGTGTAATGAAGTTTAAATGCTTGTTTGGAAAACTTTATTTAACAGTTTAGAAGGCTTGATAGAAAGAGTGCATTAGTCTAAAGAGTATACATTGGATAGGAAAGAATTTCCTCCTTTTGTTTCTCCAAAATCTTTCCGCCTTATTTAGCTTGAGATCTTTGCAGCTTGGTTCATGGATTCTAGCCTTGCCCGTTGCGCAGTATATACTGATCCAGATGATAAACCAGTGAACTATGTCAAAAGCACTCTCAATATTACATTTGACAAAAAGTTTTGTACTTTTCACATAGCTTGTTGCCCGTAAAAGGGTTAACAGCACAATTTTTTAAAAATAAATTAAGAAGTATTTATAGGATTAAAGTGACTTCATTTGTATACATTTGGAATCTAAACCAGCTTAAAAACAGTTTCCTCTGTGACTTAAATACACAGTATAGCTGATGGTCTTCTGGAATACCTTGTGAGACATGGTCAGAAACAGTGCTTGGGAAGACATGACACAGGAAATTCAGAGTAGTATTTTCAAGGCTGCCCCTTTTGTTTTATTCCTGAAGGAACATCAGTATGCGATGTTGAAGAAATCCAAGATCCAAAAAGAAATTTAAATATAGCAACGTGAGATCGGTTGTCAGCCTAGGTATTCAGCAAAGCTTGTTCCAAGTTGTTCTCGACTTGGGAAGTCTTTTTGGTAAGATGGAGCAGGAACAGAAATCAGCAGGTAGAGCCATGTTGGGAGTTGGTAGTATAGTTGAGACTTACAAGAATTCAGCAAGTTACAAACATGCTTAAACTAGGATTAAAACCTCACAGTCATTTCTCCGAAATACCCTAAAGTCTGATGTGTAGGGACACAAAGTGAAAGACGATTCCTCCTCAGCTCTGCAGATGTTGCCATACTGAACCTCATTCACACTGGTGCTGTGGACAGTCCCCCTCTCCAGGAGCTTTTAGTTTAAGAAAAGGTTTCCTTGATGGAAAGGGACTTTTAATTTTGAGAATTTCCACATTTGCAACAAGCCAAAAGTCTGATGTTCACCTTGTGTTTTTAAACCCCGTAACAGCTGAGTACAACATAGTTTGTATTCCCCGAAATTCCGTTTTTCAGTAAAGGAAGAATAGGGTGACCACAGCTGTCATGTAGGGAGGAGCAGTGGGGATACCCACCCTCAAAGTAAGATTCTGGTGAAGAAAAAGATCTTGTACCAAGTTTCCCTTTAGGTCTAGCCAAGCCTGTAATATATTACCACCATGACTGTCCCCCTTAAAGACCTACAGAGAAGGAAGGGCTGGGATTCAGGAATTCCTCCCTTGTGGGGGGCAGGAAGGGGTAGCAGCAAGCACAGTGGGTGTCAGAGAAGAGAGAGGAAAGACAAACACATCTGGCCTTAAAGTAGCATGTATTTCCCAAAAGCCCATAACCAGAGGAAGTGACAGATGTGGTCAGCAGATGATTCTATCAAATTGGTTATGTAAACGATTTCTTTAAGCTCCATGTTGCAGACACCGCCACTTGAGAGAATCAAAGACCTGTTTTGATAATTTTAAGTTAAAATAACTATATGTTACCGTTTATCTGGTACTTCATTTTTCTTGACTAAAGTTTTTACTTTAAGCTTGAATAAAAATCTTTATTGGTAACTGTATATAATTTAAGTGGCAACTTCTCTTTACCTCAGTACAGTGTAAACCATTCATACTAAAAGTGATTCATGTGTACCCAAAGCCGTTAATACACCCCCCGTCTCAACAATAACATCACTAGCAAAATGTGGGCATAGAAGTTCCACAGCTGTTTACAAATTTGGTCACAATGCGGTGGTGTGTATGCAACACTCACTGAGGTCTGTGCTTATTCAGCTGCTGCACCCAGCCACCCTTAGATCTGGGCTTTCAGAGTGCTTCTAAAGTACAGTTGAAAACACTTTAAAGAAGTGGACTAGAAGGCACATTCTGCAAGAACGTAACTCCTGTTAAAAGCAGAGTAACAACTATGGGAGTCTCATAGCAAACTAGGTGAGTTTGTTTTCAGGTCTGCCCTGAATGGCAGTTTCCTGTGTACACTCTACTTTGCTGTGCCATTTGTTGTAAAATCTCGTTCATGTGTTGACCATGCAGTGAGCATGCTAGAAAGGTGAAAAAGATGAGTATAATATACCAAGAAGCAGCCTAGGATTTTGTGGCATAAGAACCTGAGGCAGAGTTTTCCAATCTACAGCTGTTAGACAGGAAACTTGTAATAGTACTCTAGACTTCCAGAATAGGTGTAAGAGGATTCTATCAAGCCAGCCACAAGATACTAAGAGACGTGTAAACTGAAAAGTACCAATACTTTTTGCACATAGATCAAAATAGAGTGGAGAATTTTTGACTCCAAAATCAGGTTAGTAGGCTCATTTCCATGTGCTTAAAAATGTTTTTGTTATACATTAAGGGGTAGAGCAAGAATGAAATTAAAAGTCTTTTCTCTATAAACAACTGGCTATATATGATGAAGTGTTGGACTCGAGGGTTATTGTGGTTGGTGTGGGTGGCGATAAGGAATTAGAGGGGAGCCAGGTGGGAGGGATGACAGCTTCAGTTTTGATGCTTGTTTTTCACTACTATTCATGCCGGCTGCATTTCTGTTGCTTTTATTGGTCAGATAAGTGTGTTACATTAATCCAGGTAAGTAGTTTAAACAGGAACTTTTAATTTGCAAATATCCTCACAGATTGGCCCGTTTTATTGGGTGGGAGAACAAAAAGGGATTCCCTAACTTTAATTAAATAACCTGCTATTTAAAAGGGGTCAAAACAATTTTGTCATTATTGTCTTAGTCTGAGAAAACACAAGCAGTAAGATGGTGA
This sequence comes from Pedetes capensis, assembly GCA_007922755.1. Classification (NCBI taxonomy): domain Eukaryota; kingdom Metazoa; phylum Chordata; class Mammalia; order Rodentia; family Pedetidae; genus Pedetes; species Pedetes capensis. The sequence continues at coordinate 533 of VMDO01002692.1, read as the reverse complement.
GTTTTATTATTAGAAGTGTTCTGCCTCTAGAGTGGCATTCCATGACATTAATAGAAAACCCTTCTTTCCCACCCCTCCCCATCTTGAAATTTTCTTTTTTAGGATGTTGGTTCCTGCAAACAAGAACTGACCCTATCACCTCTGCCTCACAGTGGGTAAATATATCGTACATCTCTTGAAAGGGAACATATCTATGTCAGTTTCTTTGACAGCAGAAGAATGGCTGCTTTTGAATGGGGAGGAAAGAAGACATTTGTCTTAATATCCTTTTTGTCCCATCTCTAAAATGTATGAATATTTTTATTTAGTTTTACTTCAGTTTCTCATTTGGATTTCAGCAACTCTCCTTTTGGGTTGCTGCCCAAAATATTACTTCCATTTCAGAAACCATATCTGATTTAACATAAACTGCTAAGTTTAAAAGAAGAGGTGAATTTGCATTTTACACTTAGACACTTTCTGAAAACAGGGTGAACTTAATTGAAAATGTGCAGTGTTATTGAACTATTATTATAGTAGTTTCCCTATAGAAG